>JBBPJZ010000191.1:0-30160 GCA_038089015.1 Chalciporus aff. trinitensis
AAGCGACTCCATCACTGGGGCAACCCTCGGACAACCGACCTGAGCCCAATCTTGAACCCATGGACGAACACAGTTTGGTTTGCAATATCGCTGTTATCACCAAGGCGCCAATGAACGGTGCGCCCTGGCGTATGCCAGTTGTGAGTTGACCCATAACCACCTCGCTTTTTCGGCGAAAATTTGAAACAACCAGTAGAATCCCCTTGTTCTCCTTGTCCCTCCTGGAACGCTGCGATGGACCACGTGCGGGCTTTGGTGAATCCTGTGACGACATATATGGAGTCGGAACTAATGATCCGACCGAGGTTTTGTTTGGCGAAATGATACCAGCTGGCCGCATGTTTGGTGGCCTCCTCGAAGAATGGACGAGGGTCCTTGACTTCGTGGCGCTCAGCACCATCTGGGAGGATGAGTATCGCACACTCCTGTGGCGAGCACTCGAAGTCGTAATTGGTAATGCTAGGTCTGGCCAATATTCGGTTGGTATCATCGAGGTGACCGAACAGCCCCGAACGATAAGGCTGCGTACCTGTCAGCGGCAACCTGCTCCTCACTAATCCTCACACTCTTCACAGCAGCACTCTTGATACTACCGCCCCTGGGCTCTGCATCGGGAATGGTCGTGATGTCTCCCTCACTCAGTTCGACTTGAGTGAAGCCCTCGGGAACGCCGTTGCCCTGGTTGCAAGGATCATCGCGGGGAGCACAGAGGTTGAAAAAGCAGTCGAAGGAGCCATGGTCAGGAACAACGACACCAACATCCCCGATCCTGAGACCCTCCGGTCGACAGGCGAATTGCTCCAGACTTTGTTCCGGGGTCCACAAAGGGTAACCGCGCGAGGATGAGAGATTCTTCGCAATAACGTCTTGAGGAGACCTGACAGCCATCATGGTTAGAGTTTAAGTCCACAGTGGGCGTAGAGAGCTAGTCTGAGATGCTGTGAGTTTCAAGCAGGGTGGAAGTGGTTGCAAGAAGGGTTATAAGAAGGGTCGGGATGCTTGGTAAGTCTGCGGGACTTCAGCTGTGCTAGTCTTTGTGCAACGCCACCGACGCGCCACATTGGATTAGCAAGATCAAAGGTCATGGGGTACTAAATAGATCGATCGAAAGCGTCTGTCAGCGAAAAAAACAGATCCAACGAAAACGACAAAGCTATGGCGTAGCAATCTAAGCAAGAACTAGTAGTCCACCGAGTGCCGATTAACATATAATATCAATATCTTAACGTAGTCAGCGTAAAATTTGCAGGCAGAAAAGAGCGTATAAAGCCCAAGGACAGACTGAATGACCAGAACGCGGAGTGTAGACAAGCCAGCTTCATGCAAAACCAGTCACAACCAACACCAGCAACGATGAAAACACCGCGGCCCAAGACGTTGTGCAGTCAATAGTGCGTTTCCCACTTCCAAGATCTACAACGCGTGGACACAACTTTGTACCATCGAGCAAAGAGACTGGCATGAGTACCTATTTGAAGCGCGGTTCAGAAGAGTTCAACCTCCAAGCCAGCATGGAGTTCCATCTCGCCAAGCCTTAACATCGCAGACTCACATTTGGCATTCCGCGATTTGACTGGATCTCTACACCGCCCTTCGATGTCGCTAAAAACGGCTCACAGGTCAAAATGTCCACGATCTCCTGGCCGCCTTTATAGACAGGGTGCGTCACGTTCCAAAGCACGGAGGTATTCGGCTTGCTGCCAATGTTGGTGAAGAGCGTCAGCATCGGCGGTTTCCATACAGCCAGCGCACTCGAGGAGTTAGCGTCCAGAAATTGCATCTGAATGGACCAAGTTCACCACTCTCTCTCACTGACTCGATGGAAAGACTGACCGAAGTCGTCAAGAAGTACTCCTTGGAGGAGATCGCAGCTTTTCGAGCTTGATTGAGCGCCGTGACCACTTTGTAGAGATGATTTTCGGTATCGTATCCTGTAGTCCAGAGTCTAAATCCGCATATGAGCAACCCATACAACTGCCGTTAGAGGAATCTTACGCTTCATGGTTGTTTGGACTTGAACCTCCGGAAAGGCCTTGTTCCTGTCCTAAAGCTCCGTCAACAGAGAAACCTTGGTTCGTCATTTCTGAGATTCACCGTAGTACATAATAGGAATACCGTCATGGATAAATGGCCAGACCATAGCGTTCGCTTGAAGCTGCTTGTCATACTAGGTTAACGCCGAGGATACACTTCGTAGGATGTTCCATCGCACCGCAGGATCACTAGCCAGGGAAGGGAATCGGGGCTGGTCGTGGTTCTCTAGAAAAGCCCCCGTCATGAATGTCCCGCTGGTATAGTCATTCTGAGATTCGACGACGATGTTTTTCAGGGCGTTGAAGTCTCCCTCAGAGGATTGAAACGCGGGGATAAGCTCGAACCAAGTAGGATAGTCCAATACAGCATTTATCACATCTCTATGCTGTCAGAAGATCGCGTTGCATTGCAATAGACTCGACGTACCTGTGTAACCGCTGGTGTAATTGACATCAAGCGAAAACACCTGCCATGGTTGTTAATAATGCTCTCGCTACAAATGAATAGTACCATACCTCTCCCATAGTAAACACACCTGCCTGCGCCGTGAATGTGCTCCAGAAATCTTGCGAAACAAACTTGACCGTACTCAATCTCAGCCCATCCACTCCAAAGTCGGATATCACGTCCCCGATCCAACTATTCAGCGTCGCCATCACGTCTGGATTCTCCGTATTCACGTCTGCCCATGGCATCTCCTCGTTCCCCAGCCAACATTGCTCGACCTCTGTCTGGTTCGAGTAATCGGTGATCCAGCAGAGCGGGTGGAAATCCAAGATGTCGGTAAAAGGGTGCATCGCAGTCGTGTTCGTGGCGGGAGCGGAGGAAGTGGAAAGGGCGAGTTTGACAGCAGTGGAGTTGAATGGCCGGGAAGATACCATGTGGTTGACAACGATATCCAACATAAGGAACATTTTCCGCGAATGCAAGGCGTCGCTGAGATTCTTAAGATCGTTGACGGTACCAAAGTGTGAATTCAGTGAGGTCAAGTCTTGGGGCCAGTAACTAGACCGAGCGACATTCGCGTGAGAGTCCCTAAGATGGTCAAGGAGTACGCACCCGTGATAAGCTTCACCAAACGGTGTTCGGCCCTCAACGTTCGCGAATGGGGGTGAGATCCAAATGGCGTCGAAACCCATTCCCTGGATGTAATCGAGATGGTCGATTATGCCACGCCAGGTACCACCACAGTACGCGAGGGCGGACGTGTTGCAGGGAGTACTGATCGCAGTTGCATTGTCCACATCTTGAAGCGCGAATCTATCTGTTATGATCTAGAACACCTCCTGTTAGGTGTCCACACCGTCACCAGGGAAGAACCGAACGTACCTGGTATATTGAGCGTGATCTCCATTGCTGTGCATCAGCAGCCGACGATTGCAAGGAAAAGAAACCAACGAAAGACAGAAAAAAAAGCATAAAAGAGAACATTGTCGAAAAGCGTGAGCGATAGTCCCGGCTCTGCAACTTGTAACGCATGGGTAGTTGGTTACAGACGGAAGAGGTCTAAGGGTGGATTGGCATTCGGGAGATGGTCCCGCAGCAACGGCGAATATTTGTTCGGGAGGGCTGCATTCCACAGTGCCAAAACGCCGGTAGAATCTGTCGGCAATTAGCAAACTATATTGGAGCTGCTCCATGACGCGTCTACGCGGAGGGATCACGTGTTGCTGAAATCACTTCATACTTCGACTTGTCCAAGTGGGAGTCCAATTTTGACTTTCAGTGAGTCTACATACCCAGAGTCCAGAATTCTTGTTAGAAGGCTCCACGGACGCCATCTGATCGCGACCCCCGATTGCCCACTGACAAGCCGAACTGAAATTGGGTGAGAACTGTCGTTACGTCTTCAAGCACGTGTTTGCAACTCCTTGAAGGGAAAATATGACCGGTGACGCCGCGGTGACCTTCCAATCCCGCTGAAACTGTCTGTGTAGGCTGGTAGATGGTAGTGACCTATGTACTAAATGAACGAGCTCCAGTTTAAACTTCATTAAGTGACCATTGAGCCGCAGGTCCATGGGTTACGTAAGTGTCACTGGCTTGACCAAACGGGTTGCTTGACCCGAACTAAACGCGACAAAGTACTTACCTCCACCATGCTGTCAAAAACATTGAATGAGCTGCTTCAATCTGTTCGAGGCTCATCTCTACCGGCATCTGTTGGGGTCGTGGCACTTGCTCTTTCAACACTATACCTCCTTCGGTCCCGCAGATCCCGCCGATCCTCCAAAATATCCCCCGAAGGCGAGCGCGTACTCATCCTCGGCGCAACAAGTGGTGTGGGTCGGACATTAGCCCATAAATATGCTTCGAGAGGCGCTTTCGTGTGTATTGTGGGTAGACGACAACCCAAACTGGATGAGGTAGTCCAGGAGTGCAAGGATATCTCAGCAAGAATGGGATTTACAGGCCGAGTATTGGGGGTTAGAGGGGATTGCGCAGATGTGCAGGATATGGTTCATCTACGCGAAGCGGTCCACAAAGGTTCGTCGTGGCTATATGAGGCTTCATATTGTGAAACACTCACACATGAGCGCAGCATGGCACGGCCTTGATACCCTCGTGCTCACAGCGGGTGTTTCAGCACTTCAGCCGCTTATGTCTGTCGCAGGCGTTGACATGTCTTCACCAGACATTGTTGGTTCGCAAGCTGACCCAGAGGGTATCCAGCACGCTGTAAACGCAGCCAATGCTGCTGTTAATGGCAACTTCATGGGTCCTTATGTTACAGCAATCACATTTGTAAGACCTGAACAACACTTTGCCCGGCTGCTCACTAACCCATTTAACAGATACCCCTTCTCACGCATACCTCCCAATCTCCATCGGTAATGCTGCTTTCCAGCGTCGCAGCTATCATTCCTGCTCCGACTCGTTCACTCTACGCTTCCACAAAATCAGCATCCTTAGTACTCTATCAAGCACTGTCAATCGAACACCCCTCTATCGCCTTCACGCTCGTCATGCCAGGTACTATCGAGGGTGACTTCCGCGCTTCAGCAGTGGATAACCCTCCCGGTACCTCCGGCCCCCTGATTCACGAAGCGGACCCAAACAAACACGGCCTGAAACGCGAATACGTTGCAGACCGTTGCATTCAGGCTATTCATAATGGTGAAAAAGCCGTCTTTATGCCTCTGTATTTCAGACTGGGACATCTTTTGTATTGGACCTGGCCATCGTTTGTTGAATGGAGGGCAAGAGTAAAGTATAACTTCAGGTGAGCCTGCAGTTTGTGGATGCGAGATCTTTGTGTTTGTCTGCAGGCAAAGCAGCCCACGTGTACGTAATTTGGAGTCAATGAGCTCGCGAATTGCAGCGAGTTGTAATCCAGAGTTATGCCTGGTTCGCTACAGGCTGGTGTTTCCTTAAGGCAAGATGGCACAACAACTCGCTTATCTTAAGCTCAAACCACAACTTCTCGCGACTTTGTAAATTCAGGAAGCTCGCCGTTGAGGAACCTCGTGGATCAAGTATGGTATAGGTGCAAGCCTCGGATCTGACTCTCACCTTACCTCACACCAAGGCATCCAACCAGGAAACCCCTCCGAGCTGTGATACTCTTGTGGGTCCGGCTATCACCTGTTTCGAGGTTCTTCGATGTTTCAACAGCCCGTGTATTTCATCTAATGCAGAAGCTTTTGATCTTGGTCAGTACGACTGTGCAATGTATATCACGTGTTGCAACTATCACTTTCTCCGGCTTCTCTGTGGCTGCATCGTCAGATTCAGAGTTGACACCGTGATCCAGCTTCCATCTACGGCTAAACCCTTGGCAGATGGGGCAGCCTCGTTCAAATGCTGAAGGTGATAACCAGCTGCTCTTCACATCAGTAGGCGTCCATCGCGGAACACATGAGGCGACATGCCCCTTGACCATTCTTCGAATCATTGCGATGGCAATTACCCTCGCCCATTAGTATAAACCCCATTGCACCCTCAGGGAGTTTCCAGCACACGAATCATGCCCTTCGACGTCCAAAATCTCCTCATCCTTTCTTACATCCTCCACCTTCTTCAAATCGCTCTTTGGGCAAGCTACCTGTGGCGCCGACAAAGCCCCCCAGCTTCACCCACTTCCGTCACCCAACGTATGGATTCCAGCAACAAGGCGCCAGGGCTTCCCAGCGCTGCCGCTGCACCCGCAGCGCAAAAAATAACACCAACGGACCCCTCCCCACCGCCACGCACCAGTCGTCGGTTGCTGATGTAGTGCCGCCACACCCCACTGCCAATCTTCCGCCCTTGTTTTTCACCGGAGAAGCTTGTCGCTGCAAAGCAGCGTGCTGAGTACCAGGACAACCTCTTCCATTTCGCTGTTGTGGGCAAAAGCAATGGTAGTGACCAGTGTGCCCTTATTGATGCATTCCGTGGGTTGGAAACCTTCGCAGCGCTACAGTGCGCATCCACAGACCCTGGCACAGGTCTAATCCAACTTAGGTTTCCCGATCCTAATCCCGGTCGCCCCTATGCCTGGTACTCGGTTTCAGCTCAGGGTTCTCTCGACATGTCCGAGTTAGACTACTTCAAAAGTCTATCCCTCTACGTCTTCGACTGTGTCCTCGTCCAAGTCGACTTGCCTTTCACCCTTATGCAAATCATCACCCTCGCCAACTGCCAGCGTTACAGTATCCCAACATACCTGCTACAGTTGTCGATTTTCGACGAATGGTCGAGACAGCCAAGGGAACGTGAGATACCAGCTGAACAATACAGCCAAAAGATACGAGAGATCAGAGAGGATGTTCACGCGAATCTGAAGTCAGCTGGACTTGCGGATCAACGTGTCTACATCGTTTCTCATGATGCGCTGCGGTGGGTTGTGCAGAAGAAAACCTCGAATCCAGATGAACTTTCCGATGAGCTGCAGCTTTGCAGGGATTTGTTCACTACTCATTTCATGAAATGAAATGGGTTAGAGCCCGTGTCCAGGTGCGCATAGTTCTGCCATACCACCTTGGCGGTCCACTGATTATACTCGCAGTACTGGTGGGACGTTGCTTGCTTTGTTTTGCCATGCTATGACGATATATATTCAAGCTAGCATGACGGCTGTGACTTCTTGTTTCGTACTTCGTTCGATGATTTCTTCACATTCAACTTGCCCATATAGTTGCTTGCTATGTAGTATGCTGTGTCACTGTACTTACACCGTCCGAACTTGCTGCCAGTGGTTTCTTCTTATGCTATTGTTGATTCCCTTCTATTTCTCTCGATTTCGAACGAATTTCGTCCTCTCACCCTCCGTTCGGGTCTCTGGTCCACATGTTTGTTCGAGTGCACTAAGATCTGGGCCCGAGAGAAGCTTGCAAATAAATCACTAAGCTTTGATGTGTAGATCGTCGTCTATTATAATATAACATTGATTGAGCTAATGGAAATGGATTTGCCCCTGCCATCACGATGCCAAGGACCATTAATTCCAAATGATCAATCATTCAATTACGACGGTCAAGTACACCAAACAACAACGATCTGATTCAAAGCACAGCAGCAGCAGAAGCATCACACGCAATACAATCATCCATCCTGTTCCCCGCCAAAAAGCCCCACTTCCCTTGTTTTTCAGTTCCCCGAAGGGTGGAGATGGTATGTATAACGGAGGAAATCAGAGATTGAGGTTGACGGGAGTGCAGCCAAGGACGATGACGCCGTCTACAAAACAATGTTAGCACCAATACGAGAAGAAAGCGGATCAATAGTCCAGCTAGCTTACTGAAGTTGTTGCCCGTGCAACAAACAGGCTGTTGAGTGCTGTAGACATGGTCAGCACGTGAATCCATCATAAGCACGAACAGAACCTACCAACTATTACCGCCAGCGCCGATGACGGTGATGGGGGTGCAGGTGACACCGACGGGGAAACTGGTGGGACCTAAAACAGCGCCGACCAGACCTGCAAGGAGGGAAAGACTGGAGGTTTCAGTGGTCTGGACACTGTTGCAGCATTGGAGACCTCCAGTGTTGCACTGACTGGCAGGCATGGTGGCCACGGTGCTGGCAGCGAGAGCGAGGACGGTGGAAGCGACGAGAGTCTTAGAGAACATGGTACGAGTGAGGAGTGCTAGAGGTGATCTGGCTAGTTTGATTGGATCAATGGTCAAACGGGACTGAAGGGGGACTTTATATATGTTTCTCCGGTGCGACCCCCCTGCTCAGTTCCCCCTTTGTTGTTTCGTGAACATCACAAGGTACTTGCTAAGAAAGAGGATCAACAACTGATGAAAATGGAGGGAGTGAGGCACCATTCGTTAGGTGGCGGAACACATTTCGCGGCGAAAAGCAGGAGATGAATCGGATGAGCCCGGGGCGTGGAGCCAACATTGTTCTGATGGCTTCCGTGTCAATCCCAAAATGTTGTGAGACGTCCTCCGTTCATTATGACCTCCAAATCAAGGACCCAGCCTTCCCGTCTGAGTTTAAGCGGGCTGGGGGGGCGTGTTGCGCCTCGTCAATCTAATGCAACAGACACAGCAATGACATACCTCACTCCTCCCAAAGCCCGCCGAAGATCATTCTTTGCATTTAATGACAAGCATTCTTTAACCTGATCGTGTGTGGTGGAGTAAAGTAACATTCCTTGCATAGAAACTCCCACCCGGATGGTTACAAGCCTGTCATTGTTCGCTTATTCTGATGAAGAAAGGATTCATATTAACGAACCCAACAATTAGGAGCGAGGAATCCGACCTTGTGATCTTATCAAGACTTGAATTCCCATGATAAATTCCGCTCATCGTCAGATGAGTTCGGCGATATGGCACGCCACTGCACGCCGTTGTCAGGTGTGAGAGGCCTCGGAGGTGGACTGTTGGCCAGAAATATTTACAGTGAGCATACGAAGAGACGAATTGTGTCAATTTAGATGCGTAGATATCACTCTGTCCGGAAAGAAACTGCTGACCACAGTCCCGATGGAAGCGTTGTTGGGCCAGATGGAATCGTAGTGAACACTTCTCGAAACGAGCATTCTGAGCAATGGGATGAAGCCTGAACTCCCTGCATCATCAAGGTCAGCTGATGTTGTTCAACAAGTAACACGGGGAAGAAGGCTCGAATCCTGTGGTGAACAAGTGAAACTGGCCACCCACTTTCTCATCCAACCGGGCGATGTGCCTCCTTATTGATCGGCGTTTCGTCAAGAACGAGAACGAGGAAATGATTCGGTTAGGGTTGTGAACCTTGGTATACGGTAAACTGGAACATACTCCTCAGGATACATTTATTTGGAAGAGGCAGAGCCCACACTGATGTACCTGTACCCGGAGGACTACATCGACAACGAGTTCGAAAGACACGACTCATACGTATGTCCACTACACAAGGATAGCCCCATTAACAGCGCCTCCGCGAGGATCAAGACAAGCAGTGCATCTGTAGTCATTGAAATGAAAGAAATGGTCAATACAAGTCGGTGATTTACGGACACTTACGCGTGTCAAGGGAAATGTTCTGATTGATGGAAAATCAACTGGTTGAGCCATACAAAACAGGTGCGTAATCCCAACCGACCTAAACCAAAACAACCTACTTGGCAGGTCACTTATATCCGCAGACACCCCACGCCCCAGGCCCTTTCTTCGTATCGAATACTGCTGTAAAGCCGGCCATCGCAATCGAAAGTGTCAGAAACAATTTTTAGCACTTTTAAAGATCGAGCCCCTACTGTGGTGCCATGGACCCTAAATATTTCCCTGAAAAAGAACATGTGCTTCTACTGCCAATCTGCTCCAATCAGAAAGATAACAACGATGCATCGAGCCTCATCGTTGATGAACAATGTTTACGCCCTAGACATGGTGCGCTTTAGACTGAGTTAACTCGAGATCACAACCAGGTTGATGTCAGTACTTGTGTGTATAGCACTGAAAATCAATTGACAGACCGTGAGCGCTTAGCCTGAGCCTTGAGTCCAAAAGAGCTACAATATGTCAGCTGTGTCGTCAGGAGCTGACTCATCTCAACGAATGTGCCAGATAGAGGTAAGTTCGTCGTCGATGTTGGTGAAGTATGGGGTTAATGATCATTGACTTTGTGTCTCTGAGATCCTAGTAACTCAGTCTGCTGTGGTTCGCTGACTTTCAAGTTGTTGTGGGATCAGAAAGTCATCTCGCTGACGAGGGGACCCTGCCATTAGTAATCATTAATCAGCGTGATTACTCGATCACATTCGGACCGAGCCGTCGGAGGTTATCAAGACCAGTCACTGTGGAGCCTTGACATCGCACTACAATGAGGAGTCCTGCGTTCGTTGTATTCGGGTATGGATCCCTCATTTTTAAGGTATGGTTCACGGCCAGCTTTAAGCCAGCTCTGCTATGGGTTGCTGATGAGTACATCTCTCCAGCCACCACCACATGTCATATCTCAAGGTACGGCCTCCGAATCTGCGTTTGTATTCTACTGCTTAGCTATAATGTGCGCGCAGTTCCTGGTTTCTTGAAAGGTTATGTCCGAAGGTTCGCTCAGCAATCCCATGATCATCGTGGAACACCCGAGGTACGTCCTCGGGCTGCTTGACCAGACGGTCGACATCTTCGTTTTGACAACGACGACGTTCACGACTGCAAGAACCCAGGACGCGTGGTGACGCTCATTCATAAAGAAGATTGGGATAGATTCTCACAATCCGTACGTAACCTTTTGCTAAGGAGTCAGTACTCTCACACTCCCTCTCACATCCAGGATGCATTCCCCCACGAAGACGTCGTCTGGGGTGAGCACGGGTTGCAGTGCGAGCTATGATATATCCATACTGACCCCATGCGGTCCCAATAGGTGTTGCATATACCATAGATCCCGCCTATGTTCCCGAAGTGCGTGACTACCTAGGTGAGTCAAGCACCACTTGTGGAACAGGACTCCACTACGGCAAACCCAAGTGACGAACTGTGCCTATATATCACTTTAGACTACCGGGAAAAAGTGAGTCTTCACCTGTGACTTCTTGCTTGCACTGTCTGAATGTTACCAGGACGGGTATACGCTGGAAACACTAAACATATATACCATAGAGGATGGTGTCGAGAAGGTTATAATACATGATGTACGCACTAAATCGTCTCCTTCCGCAATCGACTCATACTGACCTAACCCTTGTATGAACAGGCATTTGTTCGTACCTCCCCTCACTGAAGGTTATGTTGCTGGTATCGTACTGACTGATATCCAATTCCAGTGCTATGTCGGTAGACCGGATAACCCATCATTTAGTATGTACGTGGTAGTTCAAGGGATACAACTGCTGACGTTCTATCCAACAGTTGGTTCTGAGCCACTCGATGCCCTCGCCGAGCACATATGGCGCTCCGTAGGGCCCTCTGGTAGAAACAAGGCAAATTCGTTCATTCCGTGTAATCAATCCGTTGATAGTTTTTTCTCTCGTCCAGGACTACGTATATCATCTAGCAGAGAGCGTGCGCGCGCTTGCACCAGCATCATTTGACTCGCACTTGTTCGCGCTCGAGGTTGGTTCGGTTCCTGCCGTGTCTCTGATTTACCTTCACTCACCATCCTTTCATGGTATGGTTTGAATTTATAGACGAGACTCCGACGGTTGGACGGTATCCAGGGTGATAGTGTGATAAGGAATTAATGGATGGATTTGGATATAATATCAAGGCGATTCTACATACGCTATCATATACCAGAAACTGATTGCTAGAAGGCCATCTACTCCAGAGTGAGTCAACCAACTCAGTGCCTTAACGGGTCAAGGAGGCGCACGGCAACTGTGTCGCATCCAGGTTCTGTCCAGGCGCCGTTGTCCTACGGGTTGCCGTCATCGACTCGTAGTTTGAGAGAGACTAGAAGGTGGGACAAGAGGCTTCATTGGATTTGCTGCAACCCATGCCGGAGAAATATCGCTTGTACAGCCTCGTAGATAAGGGGTTGGGTGTCAGCCCGACCGCTTCCTAAAACGGCTGATTCGAGACTAACCGAGCCAGTATTGTAGCAACTTACATAGTTGTGCGCTTCTGACAACCTCCATACATAATTAAGTACCAGTGTGCCCAAAATGACTATGGATATGCCTCGACTCTCGAGCGTGGACTCGGCGGAAGCCTAACATATCTTCTCATGGATGTTGATGAGGTCATGGCCGAGGAGACGCGTACGCGTGCCATAAAGGGATCGCGGAGCCGCTCTCTCACAGTGACTTGCACCACAAGGATCCACTCCGAGTCAGACTTCGACACCACTCAGCAACTTCTGCCCGATACGTATCACCCAGAGGCACGGGCTTGACTACGTTACCGCGACTACTCAGGCAAACCTGGACCGATGTCTTCCGCGGAAGACGACAACTCATCCACTCTTTTCGAAAATAAGAAGCGGCGAATCCAAAGGGCATGTGATACGTGCCGCCGCAGGAAGAGTGAGTATTCAATAACCCCATTTGCGCCAGAAATATCCTGATTGCTTGCTATGTTCCACATCACCGTTGCTTCAGTTCGATGTAAGCTCTGTCGCTTTTCGGCTGCCTTCCCATGACGGTCTCATGATATATCAAGGTGACGGAAGTCAAACACTAAGGAATCGGTGCTCTAATTGCACAACCTCCAACTTTAAATGCACTTACGAAGAGGCCACAAAGGTATGTATTTGCGCTTTGTATAGACATCCTCTGGTTGTCCATCATAAATGTCACTCTAGAAACGTCCTCCTACTATCAGATACGTGGAGAGCCTCGAGGACCGCCTCGCGAAGATGGAAAAACTCCTTCAAAAGGTTGGTCGCAGATGACCTGCATTCCGTCGTGGCGCTGATGCAATCATTTTTCTCTTCCCTCGGCAGCACTGTCCGGACGTTGACCTTTCGCGAGAGTTGGATGGTGATCCGATGAAACGAGACCATGGACGAAGGGCAAGTACGGGTGCTTCCAGTTCGGGTCATGTGGCAGCCATGAATGCCACATCCTCCTACAACGCAACTGCAAATGTTGATGATCTGGCATCCAGCGACGACGACGATGGAATTGGGCTGAAGCTCTCCGAGAGACTCAGGTCAGTTTCCTTGAATCCTCTTGAAACTTCCTTCTTCGGGAAGTCCAGCGGTGTCAAGTTCATACAAAAGGCTATCAATCTCAAGAAAGAAGTAACGGGAAGTGAGCCTCTGTCACATTTTTTCAGCCCACAAGAGGGTTATCCTTATCCGGTAAGATTTCATGGTTCTGACTCACACCTCTTGACAACTTTGGTATAAAGTGGGAGATGGCGGCAAGAACAATTGAGGAACCAGAGTATATCTTCCCAGAGGAAGATCTCGGAAGGGCGTTAGTGGACCTCTATTTCACACGGATCAACTCTCTGCTACCTCTTCTTCACCGCCCCTCCTTTGAGCGCAAAATTCAACAAGGAGTTCATCTACACAATTCAATTTTTGGCACCATCTATCTCCTCGTCTGTAGCGTTGGCTCACGATTTAGCAACGATTTTCGTGTTTTCTTGGATGACGTGGAGCCCGCTCATCGAGAGAAGTCCTCTGGATGGAAGTACTTTCAGCAAGTGCAAATGGTGCGAACAACCCTGGTTGGTACTCCCTGCCTGGAAGACTTGCAGCTCTATTCCGTATGTCTCCACCGTTTTACATTTTTTTGCTTCCTCACGTCTATAGCTGGCCACTTGGTTCCTACAAGGAACTTCTGCACCACAGGCTTGCTGGACGATTGTGGGGATAGGTATTCGACTAGCACAGGAGGTTGGTGCTCATCGACGCAAATCGTACGATGAAAAACCATCGATGGAGGGGGAATTGTGGAAACGTGCATTTTGGTTGATCATTTCTTTTGAAACGTCATTTGGTGGTCTGATAGTCGATCATAGGGTGTTGGTCATGCTCGACCGGCAACTGAGCACGTCTTTGGGACGACCGTGTGCTATTCAAACCGAAGAGTACGTCGATATTTGCCGTCTCCAGTACTTGGATTGACTTTCTTCAGCTTTGACATAGACCTTCCGATCGAATGTGACGACGAGTATTGGGAGCATCCAGATCCAGAACAAGCGTTCAAGCAGCCGCCTGGCAAACCTTCTACAGTCTGCTTCTTCACCCACTGCCTCAAACTGAACAATATTGTATCATTCGCCGCCCGAACCATTGTATGTCCCTGAATATGTACGCATCACTTGCTCATCATGCCATCTAGTATTCCATCAACAAATCAAAGATACTTTTGGGATTCGTTGGTCAACAATGGGAACAACATATTGTCGCTGAACTCGATTCGTCGCTGAATAAATGGATCGATGAAGTGCCTGATCATCGTGAGTAGTTTCCACTCCTCTCGGATCGGAATCACTCATTCACTGGCTTCAAGTACGCTGGGACCCTGCTAGAGATATCTCCTCTCCATTTTTCATGCAGTCGACGGCGCTGTATGCGGGTTTCTACATAATCCAGATCTTTGTCCATCGACCTTTTATCCCATCTCCCCGGAAACCTTCACCACTTTCCTTCCCTTCGCTCGCAATCTGCACCAATGCCGCCCGGTCGTGCAGTCATATCATAGATACCTACAGGAAACGCTCTGGTGACACTTCATTCTTCCTTGCAGTATGGTTCTTCCGACTGTGTTTTCGCCCCACTAAATTTACTCAACAGATGCCCGCCTTCACCGCTGGTGTTGTGCTCCTCATGAATATATGGGGAGGCAAGCGGTCCGGATTATCGACCGATCCATTGAAGGAGATGGCTGATGTGCACAAGTGCATGGCCGTATTGAAACAATGTGAGAATCGGTATGTACTATATTTTCATCGCTGATGGTATATGTTATTGAGAGTATACAGGTGGCACACTGCGGGGCGATTGTGGTTTGTATTTTTCATAGCGATTTGGAACCCTTGGCTTACCAGAAGATCGCTACCCGTGCAGGGGTCTCCTCTACGAGCTTGCGTCTGTGGGAGATCTTCCACTTCCGCAACCCAGCCCTCAGGGAATAAAGCGCGAAAGGGACTCTGATAGTCCCATTCTCGATGCCTACCCTCCGTTCAATACTGGAGAAGTAGCTAGGACGACTGCTGGAACTCACACAGGGGCTCATTCCCAATCTCAGCAATCTCATCCTCGTACGACCGAGTTTCAAGCGTACAACCTTCCTGTACACAGCAACGATCTCGGCCGATTCCCTGTACACGGACAAGTGAATTTCCCTACGAAGGGTCCCAGTGCGGTCCCGACGACGACAACATCCTCCGCCTCTGCGGCCATAGATCTTGCGAACATCTGGTCCCCACCCTTGTCTGACGGGACATCACCCCATTTATCATCTACTTCGCCTCACGACTTCTCAAGTCCGAAGATATTTTCCTTTGATGACCTGTTCAACGATCAGATCTCAGCTTCGTTCAGCGGGTACTCTACTGCGCAGGCTCCGACTGGTTCGGGATCATTACAACCTCCTTTTCCCCAGGATGACTTGCAGGGGTTTTTGGGTGCTACTGTGACTGCGAATAACACGCAGACGTCGACTTTGCCAGAACTGAATGAGATGTTGGATCTGGATCTGGATACGATGTCAATGTGGTCGAGTGCACCCAGTGCGTTTGAGTAAGCGGTTCGTTTCATCGTGGATCCTGATTTGATTGATAAGTTGCTTTACGCCGCGTAGGGTAAACGACTGGGGAGCGTATTTGTCCAACGTGGTGCAGCAACCTGGTCCCAGTGGATCATCGACTTCGACGTCTTGACGTGGGCGACAGCTACTATCGGCGATGACGATGATTCATGTGCTTCGTATGGAGACGATCGTAAGAGATGGGAGAAGGTTGTTTAATTATGTTCCAGATGTGCTTCTAGCCCCCTGGACGGTGCGTGAAAAATGGATGTAGTATATTGTACGTTACTATTCTCTGACATGTTGTATCATATTTCCTGCTCGTGAATGTCCCATGACACGGGAACGATAGTACCATTGAGCAGCGTACTGGCAAGAGATTGCAGTTACTGGACAACTTGAAGACTTGACGGGAGTAACTCACGTGATCAATCACTCGGCAAACTCGGCCCGGCGCATGGATGTAGACGAGGTCATTGGCTCACGACGAATGCCGAGGAAACGCGTACGCGTCACTGAGATTAGCCCCAAGTCTCACACCAAGTTCTTTGAATTTGTGACTCAGACTGCAAGCAAAACACTCACTACGACGTTGCTGTGACCACCTTACAGATGTCTTCCGCGGAAGAGGACCTCAATGACGGCGATAACTTGCCCGCCCATACCGAAGGCAAAAGAAGACGGATCCAAAGGGCATGTGATATATGTCGTCGCAGGAAGAGTGAGTGTCGAGTCCAACTTTCCCCATTTGCGTCAACAACATGATGACCCCGGTCACTTCAGTTCGATGTAAGCTACCATTACCTTCCGGTTTCCTTGACGGTCTCATGTATACACGAAGGCGATGGAAGTCCTATGCAAGGGAGCCGATGTTCAAACTGCATAACTTCCAGCTCTGAATGTACATACGTAAATGCTACAAAGGTGTGTATTCGCACTTTGCGTGAATGCTCTCTGGTTGACGGCAGATGTCAAGAAACGCCCCCCTACTATCAAATACGTGGAGAACCTGGAGGACCGTGTTGAAAAGATGGAAAGATTCATTGGAAAGGTCCGTCCTACACGATTGGCTTTCTGGAGTGACGTCGCTGGACTCGTTCTTCCCGTCTCTTGGCAGGTTTGTCCAGACGTTGACATTTCACGGGAGTTCGGTTGTGGTCCAATGAGGCGAGACTCTACGCAAAGGGCAAGCACGAGTGCTTCTAGTTCGGGTACTGGTCATGTCATGGCTATCAACGCTACATCGTCATCTGGCAACACTCCTCCAAATATCGACGAGCTAGGATCCAGCGACGATGAGGACAGCACCAGGCTAAAGCTCTCGGATAGATTTCTGAGGTCGGTTTCCTTGAACCCACTCCAAACCCGCTTCTACGGGAAGTCTAGTGGTGTGAACCTCCTACAGAAAGCTATAGCCCTAAAGAAAGAAGTAACGGGCAGTCAGCCTTTACCACACTTTTTCCAACGTCCTGAGAAATCTGGTACTCCGGTGAGATTCAGGGCTCTAGCCGCACACCTTGATGATAACTTTCGTTTGTAGTGGGAACTCGCAGCAAGAGTGTTCGAGGAGCCCGAGTACATCTTTCCCGAGGAAGATCTCGGCAGAACGTTGGTGGACCTCTACTTCACACATGTGAACTCTCTGCTACCTTTCCTGCACCGCCCCTCCTTTGAGCGCAAAATCCAACACAAGCTGCATCTCCGGAACACATATTATGGCGCCATCTATCTTCTCGTCTGTGCCGTTGGCTCACGATTTAGCGATGATCCTCACGTTTTTTTGGATGACGTTGACACAAGTCAGCGGGAGCAATCTTCTGGATGGAAATACTTTCAGCAAGTATGCATAAGACGAAGAGCATTGCTTGGAACTCCCTGTCTAGAGGACCTACAGATTTATACCGTATGCTTCTATGACTTTATAATTTCTATACGCTGATGCATCCGTAGTTGACCGTCCTGTTCCTACAAGGAACGTCGACACCACAAGGTTGTTGGACAGTTGTGGGGATGGGCATACGCATTGCACAGGACGTTGGTGCTCATCGGCGCAAATCGTACGGTGACAAGCCGACAGTAGAGGGTGAATTATGGAAACGAGCCTTTTGGTGATTCAGGGCCTTTGGAATGTTTATTGACAATCTTATATCTGATCGTAGGGCGCTGGTTATGCTGGACAGGCAGCTGAGTACATCTTTGGGACGTCCATGTGCTATCCAAACTGAGGAGTAGGTCTACATTTGCTCTCTCCAGTACTTGGATTGACCTTTTTCAGCTTTGATATAGACCTTCCGATCGAATGTGACGATGAGTATTGGGAACATCCAGATCCAGAAAAAGCGTTCAAGCAGCCGCCTGGAAAACCTTCTACAGCCTGCTTTTTCACCCAGTATATTAAACTGAACAACATTATGTCATTCGCCGCTCGAACCATTGTATGTTCATGGATTTGTATCCTGCGTATACTCACCATGCTACCTAGTATTCCATCAACAAATCAAAGATACTCTTAGGGTTTGTTGGCCAGAAATGGGAGCAGCATATTGTTTCTGAGCTGGATTCCTCCTTAAATAAATGGATCGATCAAGTACCGGATCATTGTGAGTAGTTTTGACTCCTCGGATCGGAATCACTCTTTCACATGGCCGCAAGTACGCTGGGACCCTACTAGGGATGCCAACTCTCCATTTTTCATGCAGTCAACTGCGCTATACGCGGTTTATTACACAATCCAGATATTTGTCCATAGGCCTTTTATCCCGTCTCCCCGGAAACCATCTCCCCTTTCTTTCCCCTCTCTCGCAATCTGCACCAATGCCGCCCGGTCGTGTAGTCATGTCATAGACATATATAGGAAACGTTCCGGTGGAACGACATTCTTCCTACAGGTACGGTACACTTCGACGATATCCTTCGCCCGGCTAAATTTACTTCACAGACGCACGCATTCACGGCTGGTACTGTCCTCTTGTTGAATATTTGGGGAGGCAAGCGGTCTGGCCTATCGACCGACCCGTTGAAGGAAATGGCTGATGTGCACAAGTGCATGGCTGTATTGAAGCAATGTGGGGATCGGTATGTGGTCTGTGTGCACGATCGAAAATGCCTGCTTATTAGGATCATACAGGTGGCATACTGCGTGCCAATTGTGGTATGTCCTTTCGAAGGCTATTGTTTGAAGATGTTTATCTTAGCCGTTGGTTTCACTCGTACAGGGATATCCTGTATGAGCTTGCTTCTGCAGGGGACCTTCCACTTCCTCAGCCCAGTCCTCAGGGAACCAAGCGTGGGAGGAATCCTGCCAGCCCCGCGTTTCATTCTCCCCTGTCGTTCAATTGCAGCGATCCCCCCGAAGCAGCTCCGACGATTCTCAGGATGAGTCAAGTAGGGGAACAGCCTCAGTCTCAGCAATGCCCTGAACGCCAACCGATGGTGCTCCCGCCTGAGCTTCAAACATACAATCTCCCTGTATACAGCAATGACCTGGGACGACTCCCGGTACACGGACAAGTGGATTTCTGTCTGCAAGGTTCCACCAATGCATCGACGATGACATTCCCCGCTATCTCTGAGCCAATAGATCTTTCGAATATCTGCTTTCCTCCCTTGTCTGACGGAACGCATCAACAGCACCCACCACCATCCCATGCACCACCTATTTCCACACTTGACTGCACAATTCCAACTACGTTTGCATTTGACGAGCTATTCAACGATCAGATCTCAACTCCATTGGGTGGTTACTCCACCACCCCAGCTCCGGTTCCAACTGGTGCTGGATCCTCCCATGCTCCAACGTTGTCTCAGGATGAGTTACATGCGTTTTTAGATGCTGCTCTGGCCGCGAATGACGTGCAAATGTCGACGTTGCACGGGCTGAATGGGATGCTCGATCTGGATACTATGGCAATGTGGTCAGGTGCACCTACTGGGTTCGAGTAAGTAGTTATTCAGTCGTGCCTTGCGATCCTCGTGTCTGAATCCTCGTTGCACTGGGTTTGTGTGCTTAGGGTTGACGATTGGGGAGTGTACCTATCGAATGTGGTGCAGCAACCCCGGGTGGATGTGAGTGGATCGTCGACTTCGCTGCCTTAATATAGATATGGCCGAGGAATCGGTCGCAACAGAGCCTCATTTGTCAGGATCTACGACAAGAGTGACGATATATACGGATAAGAGATGGTATCCTTGTACATATATCCTAGATGCACTTCTGGGCTCCAGTGGCGGGCGAGAAGCATGTAACACTACTATACTCTACACCATTATTCCCTGGGGTGTTGCACGTCGCCCGCCTATAAATCCCCTTGATAGCACTCTGAGAATGGCGTATGGCCGCTAGTACTGTGCCCAACACCTGTAGGCTCGGGGGTGGATGAGAAATGATCCGAGTCCTGGAAGGAGGAGCAATTAACAGTTGTACAGAACGCATGGCCAGGTCTCCCGACTCCAAGCTGAGACTCGGGGATTTAGCAACCAACGACGTACTGCCTTCCCTCCCTCTGCCACCACGATAACGACCACGATGATGACAGTGAGTACAAGTAATGACCATTGGTCAAGATGAGAACATAGTGAAGAAAGAAAGAAAGAGTACTAAGGTAAGATCATGATGCTGCGTATGCCCAAACAATGAGTCTCAGAATACTCAGTCAGACGCATGGAAACCAAACATTGTTGATGAGGTCGTCGGATGCGCTTATGCTCGGCTGTCACATTCCGTCGATCCGGAGATTCAAACAATGTCTGATGTTCGTCATGGTGGATGCACCAATAATACGATGTATCAGGGAGCAACTTACATACACACACAGGATGCCGGGCTCGACGACTCGTCATAGACAACTCATTGGCGTGCTTTGGCGACGAGATTTGAGTCGAATGAGACGACGCTCATGAAGTGAGATGAACAACCCTCTGATCCAGCGTAGGGCCCCTTGCCAGTGAGACACACTGGTGGATCGTGGTTGTCGTGAGTTCAAACGTTCAAGCTGGATGATGAGCTGAGGGACTTCAACCGCGTGTTGGAAGTATCGTTGAAGCCTCCAATCGGATTCGCACAATTTTAAACCCAGCGCAGCTCCAGCCGATCAATGACTCACCCAATTTTCTTCCTCCCCAAGTTCCAATTCCTCCGAATCGTCGCAATATTCCTTTACTCTGGCCGATCCAGGGGCAGCGGGTGCTGCTACCTGTCCATTGGATGTCCATGTGTGGACTTGAGTTTAATCCCCGGAGTCTGCAGCAAACCCAGGTGGGTTTCCATAGTCAGCTCCATATCTACTCCCTCACTCGAGGTAACCATAAACGAATCTCGACACTGACTCATGGCACGTGGATATGAGGGCAATAGATACCCAAAGCTCTCCACGAACCCTTGAGTTTTCACACTATTTTTGTCAAGGTCGGAATGGCACGATACTTGACTTTGACGGAAGATGCAGTGCACTCTCTGTTCGGGATCCTTTCAACGACCATCGACATAAAATACAGTCACGGGGAGGAATCGCTAGGCCGATGCGAGTATCCTCGAGTGGACGGGGAAATAAAGCAGCTGGAATAGCTGCATGGATGCTCGTATCACCGAATTCAAGGACCTTGCGATGACCCACGTTCTGTCTCCTCTCGAAATCACCTCTTTACCCGATATCGCCCCCGCCATTCAATTGTACGACCGTCTTAATGATCTGGGTGCACCCTGGTTTGCCGCAGCAAGGATGAAGCCTCTTTGTCTTACTTTTCAACCTGGACCCCTTCATTATTACGAGGGGTGCGCGTATATCGTGCAACGACGATTGCTCTTGGCATCGTCGAAATTAGGACAACAGAATATTTGTAGTGATATGGCACTCTGTACCTCGTTCACCCGTGGACTAATGCACTGCTAGCCTTAGAGCAGGTTAACAGCAGGGCACGTGGGACACAGCTCGGCCCAGCGTTGGCGCCATCGAATCCAGATGAAGAGGAAGCAATCGTCGACGAAGATGGCGGTGCTCTCTCAGTGCTCCTTCCGCCACCTCCACTCCGTGTTGTTCTTCACACATCCCTGATGGACGAGGAAACACGGGCGCTACGTTTCCTCGGTCGCCTACGTCGACCATTTGGTGCGCTGTTGCTCGCGTTACGCTCGAACGGGATGAATTATAAAATGGTGATATCGGAATTTCTGATCACGATGCAAGCTCAGGATGCCATTACGGATCTTGGTCCTCTTGTAGAGAACGTTCGAGTGCTGGATGTGTTGTAATTTAGTTTTTCAGAATCTGGTTCTCTGCATGGTTCGTTATTTGGTTCCATTCGGCCTCACGGTCTCACTAGGACCGCATGTGGCCGTACTCAATCCCCACCGCGTCTATCACGTACCCGCTTCTCTATTCGAGCCGAATGAAGCACCTTCCTTTGCGTGACGTAAATTTGACCTTTGTGTCGCGAACAACTATTATGGTCCGTTGCCTATATTTACCAAGCCATCGACCGTTCTGGACTCGCCAGTTGGCGCCCGGGCCGCACTCTACTGTTTCACTCGTCTTCGGCTCCAGGTCTGGCGCACATAGGACAAAGGAATACTTCCAGAACGGGCACCCATGTGTTTCGGTCAGGCTAATCTTTATGAAGAGTCGCTGGCTGCAACCAAGTCCATGGTCGACTGGGATGTCATGAGCTGTAGTACTCAGTGTCAACACTCCATACACTACATGGCACTTCAGCTTCAATAGGCTATTGACATCCTGTCCATCAAACATCAATGGTTTGATTATAAGTAGCACCATTCTCATACAGCGCACAACATCTACGAAGTCAATGACAAGAAATACAACACCAAGAAGTATCATTCATGAAAAGATGTTCAACATTCAACGTTTCAACCCTCATCTAGTTAACCGACACCTGCCCACTGGCACCCATCACATCGCGCAAGGCCGACGCATCCATCCTCGGCACAAACAACAGACTAAACGGTTTCTGATGACTCACAATTCCAGGCACGAACGCCGTGTCGTCGATAGGCCGCTTTGGATCTTCCTTTATCTTGAACGACCAGAAGATAGTCGCAGTGGCGATATACAAGGAGCTATCCCACCATCCATCAGTAAACAGAATACAACAAGTCGCGCATGATCAACCGCCATGCTGTGGAGATAGGGACAAAGTAACTCACCGGATGGCCAGGTTAGATCCAACGCAGGTTCGCCTTCCGAATCCAAATGAGTAAGCTTTGAGGTCGTTGTTGATGTTGCCGTCGGGTGTTAACCAGCGTTTGGGGTTGAACGTTTCGGGATCGGGGAATACTTGAGGATCTCGGGCAATGGTCCTACATTGCACGACGTTGAGAATATTACTGGTGGTAAGCGTTTGAGTTGACTCACCAATGATTCCCGAATACAGTTGCACCAGCCGGGATGCAATAGCCGTTCTGTAGTCATACAGTCAGCATACTCGTTCATACACAGTGGAACACATACCCAATACACATCTTTGGAAGCCCGACGGGGAGCCCCTGTACAAACACGAGTTAAACTAATCATGCCACAAGCTCAACGGCGAACACTGACCGAACGGGTTCACTGGTCTCCACCTCATAGCCTCGCTAATGAAAGCCTGGAGCTCGGGCAGAGATGCCCATTCTGCAAACGTCGGGGCTATCCGATCATATCTCATTAGCGCCAGCCGTAAGAGAAGTAGAATATCTGATAAACATACGTGATACCCGACCTACGACCGAATCTAACTGTGCGTGGACCACGGACTGTGCGTCTGGGAAGCGAGCTGCGGCCATCATGATCGTGGATATAGCGACCTGTGTCTATGAACCGGATAAGAATCCCCGTCACTTATGGAAAAGGGCTTCGAGAGACTTACCGTATCGAATGCTGCACCAACCAAGGATCCCAAAAAGTACCCCGTTTCCGGCTCGCTCAAGCTCCCTTCCGTAACAGTTCGTGAGATGATATCCTTTGCAACAGAATGGGGTCCCGTATCCGAGGTCTGATTGGTCGAGGGTCAGAAAGGCAATCACCGACGAACAAGGACATTCACATACCATTTGCGATTTATACTGATTCATATAACCCATTAACATATCGTACTCTTCATCTCCCCACTTCTTTAATTGAGTTCCATACCAGGGGAAATAGCGCAGAATGGGGAAGCGATCTACGATATACACACCCGGCAGAAGTGCGCCCTGAACGATAGGGACCATGCGCTTCAAATGAAGCAGATAAGGATCGCTCGTCAAGGAAGCGGGTGTTGTCTTTCCATATATCACTCGGAGCGTAACTGATCCCGAGAAGCTGCGGGGCGTGTTGAGCCTGCGTTCACTATATCCATACAGTCGTACCCACCGTTTGACATGCATGGTGTGAGATTCTGGGTCGTCCAGGAGGTCAAGGATAATATTCCTCGCGAATGCAGTCTGGTCAGCATCATAAGCCACCGTAGCTTTGGGCTGAAAATGAGAATGGGCAGCCCTTTTTCGTGCAGATCAGCATCGTGGATTTTTAAAAAGGAGTCCACGTTCACTTACTTCCGGAATCGACGAAGTCGGTCGCATGTGCTGAGAAGCATGAATCGCATTCCCCGGCCGAGGATCTCACCACCAGCGACGGTGTGAGGCCGGTCGGCGAAAGAAGCCCCTTGTTTTTCCAGGAGCTGTGTTGCCTCCTACGGATCAAGTAGGCATCAACGATGTAGACGAGACCAAAAGACGTGTTGGGACGCCTACGTTGTGACGGCCCACGATCACCAGCACGTCATTTCCCTGTCTCAAAGAAATAATAGGGCCGTATTCTTCAATCCATTGTTGGATCAGTCGTGGTGGGCTGAAAGGAACGATTTATGGTCAGTAAACGAATGTACGACAAGTTGTTCGGTACCCACTATTTACCATGCGGCGAACCAGGTGGTCCAGGGGGCAAGAGGGCATACTTTTGCTTCTGCTTCTGCTGCCTGACAAAGTAGAGCGTACCAATGGTCGCAACTATGAGCGAGATGACAGGAACGAGGGGGCGGTCAACGAGTCCGTCCATTCTGCAGGTGGTCGAGGTGAGAAGCAAGTAAAGCAGCAGGAAGAGGGGTTGCCTATGGTCGCATTTTAAGGGAAACGGCGGCGATCACAAGTTAATTCAATTCAATAAGGCGCTTCCGTCAATGAGCCACTTACTTCGCCACGTTTGGGTTCTGGATCGCTTCATATCCGATTTACGGCCAGACTTTAAGTCCCGGATGTATTGTAAGGAGGGTTTCCTACCTTTACATACTTGGTGGTGGTGCTGCCAGTGGTTCCATGGCTATCGGATTACCCCATTTGCGCTGTGCAACGAGTGTGGAAACGGCATCATGGGAGTTGTCGGTGTAGCTAACCCCACAAAATGGGATCTTGACAACTATACTTTTACCGTCACTGTATCTGTTAGTTCTGCACTTGACGGTTACGACCGGTGCAGGGGTCTACAGCCAATTGGAAGGAAACGAGTGATCGTTGGGTCATCAACTGTCATTTCGCCAAAAGAGGACCGAGATGGAACCAATTTCTCACGAAAATTAGCTTCTTCCCCTTTAGTTCCCCAAGCTAGAGGCTATCGTCTAAGAATTCAGGGGAACATACTTGCTCCGCCTTAGTTCTTGCGCCTGCCCACACATCACCTCAAGGCTCACGCAGGCTGAATATTTATATCCATCCGTGGCTAGGAGGCAAGACTGAATGACTTCTGATGAGCCACCATACCAGGAACAAATGCTGTATAGTTTACGAGCCTTTTTGAATCTTTTTTTTTTTAATCTTGACATAACCAGAAGATAAGAGTCGCAACAACATAGAGTGAGCTAAGCTAAGGAAACAGCTTACCAGATTTCCAGGGTAGATTTAACGCATATTCTCATTCAAAACTGAATGTTATGCTTAGGATTGAAGGATTGAAGGATTGGGATCACAGCGAATGCACCTAACGCTGAGCATTTTGCAATACCTGATATTAACCCATCAATGGTTCCCGAAAACGACCACACTAGCCGGGATGTGATACCCATTCTATAAAGATCATACATAGAAAGGCGCGCCCAATACACGTATTTGGAAGCCCGCCTTCGACACATGCTGAATCAGGCGCACCCATAGACTAACTAACTCAGCGGGAAACACTGACCGAACAGTTATGCCCATCTCGCAAATATCAAGGCTATCCATCGTATCTCATTAGCACCAACCGAAAGGGACGGTGTCATATAAACATACGCAATAACCGAACCACCACTGCATATGGACAACGTCCAGTGTTTCTGGGAAGCGAGATGCCTCGTGATCTTGCACGATCGCTGCGCAGTGCGTGGGATCAACTCGATGATTCCTGAAATACCGCAGTGCTACGGACTGGGACAAGCCGCGAACAGCCTTCTTTGTGACTGACGCCGTCAGAGTCCGAGTCAGAGTGAGCCAAAGAGGTGGTAAACCTGGGAATGTGAGGTAGGCCGGTTTGGTTTAGGTCAGGTTGAGATTATGCACCTGCATTGTATGGCTCAACCAGTTGGTTCTCCACCAATCAAAACTTTACCGTGATACCCGGATGTGTCCGTAAATCGCTGAGTATTATTTCATTTCAGCGATTCTACGGATCTGAGATGAGAGCGCTGCCCACGCTCATTGACTGTGCCAATAATAGTTTGAACTTAAAGTGTAGCAGGTAGATTGGCGAACTTCGCTTTGAAGTGGGAATTTTGGATTTGGATGAAAAACTTTGCAAGCTGCAAGTACACGTAACGTTGCAAATAGCTTGGTCGGTCAAACAATTGAAAACATGGTGCACATGGCAGGTCGCTTAAATCCGGAGATAGGCTGGACGCCCGGCGAACAGCATCCTCAGTACTAGTGTGTTGGGACGTGCGGCTCACAAACGGTGGCGGGTTTAATTGGCAGTCATGTGAATGAGTAGAAGAATGGAATCCAAAGGATCGAGGTTGTCGCAACTCCTTGCACTAGCAACTCTTGCACCACAGTGCCATTGTATCACTGATCTATTAGTATCGCCTACTACTCCCTCATCGACTATCCGAAATAGTGCACTGTTGTGGTCACTCGGACTTTGCGCCATGTGATGGATTGAAGGAGAGGAATTTATAAGATATCTTTCTTCCATGAATATCTTTCTCGTTGTTGATGATTGCATTTTGGACACAGCCAATATAAGGCTGAGACGGCTTCAAGACCAGGACATTGGGCTTGGTAGCGGCCAATTACTTGGGCTGTCAAGTGAGCCAAGATGATAATTTATCATTTGACCCAACAACCTTTGCAGAATAACTCCCTCAGCGATCGAAATTATAGCATGAGTCGTCGAATAGCGTTCGAAAGAGCCTCAGTTAGGAGAGTGCAACTGTTTACCGCTCGGGATCAAGAGGAGAGTTCTAGTTCCAGCGAAACTTTTGGGAATAACTAACGAGTAGGAACGACAGGAATTATGATGGTATGGTCCACGGGCAGATGGTCACCCCCATCCGTCAGACCGGAAAGACTGCAACGGCCAAAGATCCCTACTATTACACTCCCCTCATTCTCGACGGGTCCACCAGTGTTGAGTTTCCCACCTAGTGACAAATGGAATTCGTCTATGTTTTTGAAACCTCCCCACACATTGACCCAGACCAGTCGAACACGCGGCGGGCTTGTTGTATCTCCCCCCTGTAGCTGTGAATTTCAACGTGGACGATTGACAAGCGTGCATGGTGAAGGCCCGCGAACAGGCGATGAGCTGGCACAACCACCTATACCACTGGCACGTCGAACCTCATATCAGTTTGAAAGTAGCGGAATCTAGCCTGAGGGGGTAATTTAAACCCAACTTGCCTTAGTCCTCGTCCTCGTCCTCCTTAACTTCGGCTGTGGCTTTGGCTTCACCTCCGCCTTCGACCCCATTCTCAAGGGGGTGTTACCGCAAACAGAGGAGAAGGGCCAGGACCGCTTCGAAGTTCACCAAACTGCCTCATCTTCGAACCGAACTTGAACTTACTTCGGATTGAATTCCATTCGACGGCAACACTGATCATCTTCGGCTTCAATTTCGGCACCAGATTCATCCTCCGCCTCTGTTTCTCCCAGATCCATGACCGCAACCTCAGATCCACGTCCGCCAGCTCGGCTTCGCATCCTCAGGCTCCGAGTCGTCCTCGTCGCTTATCCTCAGCTGCCGTCACCATCTGCCACCTCTCACCTCATCCTCTCTTTCCATTTCCTCTTTGGTTCCATACTCATCCTTGTCGTCGTCCTCGGGTTCATCTTCATCTTCATCCTCCTCAACCCTCAGCCCACTGATGGAGTAAGAGACATCAAAACCAATTACTCCACTCCGGATTCCCTCCGACGTGACCTTGACCCTGTCAATCCCAGAGGTAAAACGTATAGTACATGGCACAGAGAGTGGCTATGGCAAATGCAGTGGTATGTGGAGGAGCCTTCAAGGTCCGTTCATACTCGTGAGGCTCTTCATCGAGCCTGTCCGTCATTGTCAGTCCATGTATGTGTCGTCGCAAGGGATACATCTATACCTGCATCGGCAGACATACGAAGCCCAGTTTATAGGCGGATATTAGACCCTCTATGACTCATGTGTAACAGCAATATGAATACCTTCATAGCTGGTCCTGACTGAGGGTGGGAATCCACTCTCATACCGGAACTTTGAAGGCTCGACCACTTGTGGCATATAATTGACGACCTGATTTTCTACAGTGCTTGGACTTCGGGAAATTCTTATCTCGCTATCACTTGTAGTGGACCTGTCTCGCGCTCTGCCAGCTCGTGGGACCCTCCAATCTGGATTTGAAATAATGGTCGTTGTGTTCTTCCTAAAGAGTCCCAGTCATCTCCTAGTTCAGGATCTGTATCGTCATAAAGGGAGGGGCACGTCATCATCTCGGGGCAAATAATGTGGAACCAGGCCTCCCATTCCCGAACCCCAGGCCCGAGGGCAAACCAACTAGAAGCATAGGTAAACAGTCTCCATTCTCTGCTAAACAGACGGCGCAATGAATTCCCTGTCCATAAATCAATGAAAACTGCTGATCACCATCATCGGATTATAAGAGATGCCTGATGTCCAAGTCAGTTTTCGAAGCGACAAACGAACAAATGGCGGGTTTCTCGTCTTTGGCCACCAGGCAGAAGTAGACTTCCTCAGGTGGGATGTGCAGTATATGTCAGTATTCTTTCTTGGAGTGTAGTCCTCAAGCTCGATATCCGATATGATGCTTTATCTGGGGTAGGAAGGGTAGCAAACAGTTGAGGGCGTGAGCTAGAAACATGACACACTCGCCTGCTGTATGCGTTGATACATAAGAGCCCAAGGAGTTGCCGTGATCTTCTAACGAGTTAGAAGAATGGGGTGTTCACGACATTGCATTCATGCTACCAACTAGATGTTTCTTTTGGCTGAGTTGGATATCGGAACACACACGATTTGGGAGCATCCCATTGAAATTTCACTGAGCCCATGATATGAGCCATTATTGGAAACCGATGGAAATGATAAGCCAGCATATATTCCTTTGTATGATATTGTATTCGAGTGCATATATCCCAGCAGGGTGGGCATTTGATGGAGAGTGGGACATGTAGTATATTCTCATCCTCCACTGTTACACCACACGGCTGCTCACCCCACAGGGAAAACTCCAAAACATGGAGTGCATTCAATGGAGACATGACAAAATTACAAGTACAAGTCTGCATCATTCAGTACAACAAGAGAAAGCAAGCCATTAGCCCTGAGTGTAATCATTGTCCTTCGGAAGTTCCTCCAAGTATTTATGAATCAAGTATAGGATCTGGTTGGATGGGGGTGTACCAAGTGCAAGGGCATTTGACCAAACACCTTCCTTGAGGGCGAACTTGTCGTCGACTGGAAGAATAGGGTGGAGCTGATGAGTTCCAGGAACAGTCTCATCAAATGTGATCCCCTCCAAGCTAGCATAGAGATCATGAGGGGTCATTAATTCATCTGGCTCAATATCCAGCATAGACTCTGGTTCATCATCTCTTTCTTGGGGATCAGGTTCACTCATGACTGCATCCATATGCTCCACTTCTCACTTCTCGTCATCCGTAGGTTTTATGGTGTTCTCATTGAATAAAATGCAGTAAACCCACCATATGCCAGATACTGCAATCAACAGCACCTGCTTTTGCTCGGGGTAATGTTGAAAAAGATGGTAGGCCTGGCGAACAAGTTGTCCTTGTGCCTCATCCAGCCCATTGTCAGCATACTCAAGGGAATCTAGGAACTTGGAAGTTCGGCATCCTGCAAGCAGGTTGAGCTTAGCAGGGTATACAGGGCCATAGAATGGAGAATGAGATTACCAGAATGTTTTAATTCGCATAAAACTGGGATACTATGGTAATTGGTTTGTTGAAGGAAGTACCAATCCTTATGAGAAGAATAGTTGGGTAGTGTTACGGTGCCCTCACAAGGCGCGCTACATTTCATGGACTTAGCCATTTCTCTTTGCTTTGCTATCTTATCTAATCTCTTCAGGATCTTATCTTATGATCATATCTGATCACAGACATGTGGTGTT
>JBBPJZ010000192.1:0-30077 GCA_038089015.1 Chalciporus aff. trinitensis
ATAGGAGGACTCAGAGAAGGGAGGAAACGTGAAAATGACGGAGGTGGTGGAGGCGGTGTGGGTTCACGGGGAGGTGGAGGAGGCTGGGAGGGGGGAGATGCAGAAGAGCCGACTGTGGCCCATCCTGAGCGCTTAAAACCTGTCTTACTATTAGATGGTTCGGGACCCGTCCTGACGGCTGCCCAGCCCGCCTTCTTGAAGGCAGCTGGCTTCGTTTCGATCGGAGCAGCTATTTCATGTTCGGGGCCCATCACGATGGGGGTGGGAGCAGCGATTATAGTTGTAGGTTTGACTATCTTGATACCCTGGGCCTTGGCAAGTTTTCTGAGCTCCTTCTCCTCTCGTTTGCGCTCCTTTTCTTTTCGTTTTTCCAAATCCTCTTGATTGACTACGCGAGCGTTGGCTTGCATGTCTTTGAGACGGGCCTTGTGGTGATGAGCGTAAGAGTTGGTGTGCTCATCGTATTGGGCCACGTTCTGGAATTGCTTCTCGCAAAGGGTGCAATAAAACGGCCTGAGTGTATCACTGATTTCAGACTTTAATGCTGCTTGTTTAGCCACAGCATCCTGGGAAGCGATGTTCAGAACTGAGCGCTACGAAAGGAGCGTGGAGACATACTTGTCTGGCCTTGCGCTGATCTTCGGTTTCTTTCCGCTGACGCTCCGAGTCCAATACGCGCCTCTGTGAGACGGTGGTCTCGATCATTCGAAAGTCTTGGTTCATTTTTCCAAGCCCAGTGAGATCGTTCTTGACTTGGAATGGGATGGGATCAACTCGTCCTAGTGAGAGTTAGTCATTTGGTTCGCTGAGCAGCAGGAATGCCGATTACCGTCTCCTGATAGGCCTAGCGGCTGTCCCTCTGACCAACCCAGCTTTGCTAGCATCGCAAACCCCTTGTTGGTGCTCTTAATCTTTGTGTCGACGGTTATGACTTCTGTCGGAGCACCTCGGACGTATTCGTCGTACTTGTCAACGTCCATTTCATCGCTGGGATGTGGAGATGGTGTACGAGAGACGAGAGAGACGTTGTCGTCTTCGCTGTCCTCTGCGTCGACATCTTGGTCTTGGTCTTGTCTTGGTCGCTGGAAGGAGGAAAGGGAGGGAAGAGGGCAGTATGGGGTGTTTTCAAGTACGCTCAAGAATAGGGCAGAGTACCTTTGAGTGCGTGGAGGTGTCTAGTTCCACGTCTTGTCTATTCATCGGAATTGCATTCCATCGCGCAATCGCTTCTGCAGACATCTCCGGCAGAGCAACGTGTTACAGTTCAGGTGGTATTAACTTACTACAGTACTATTAGTACTACTACTATTAGTGGTAACTACTAACACCACGCACGTGACTATCGCGCCGCGTCCAAGTCCAGGCTCAGACTTGGTTGTCAACGTCGACATCGTCCGTGAAGATGAACTCGGATGATTACTTCCCCGATGAAATCGACTCTGGTATCCTCAACCAGCTCGATATCATCGAAGCGGCACATCGTCCACCAATAAAACAACAGCCCCGGCCCCGGCCTCAGCGTCACGTACAACCACCACCAAAGCCAAAGACAGCCCCTCAATCGCAGAAACAAATCGAAAGAGATGACTCGTTCATGGACTTGTCCTTCGACATCGATGAAGCCGAACTACAGCGGCTAGACTCGTTTATCGACGCGGCGTACAAGGGGAAAGCAGCGCCTGTCGCGGGTCCAAGCAATGCGGTGCGCCCCCCTTCGTCCAAGAACTCGGTGCAGACAACCCTCTTTGGCGATGTGCTCCCCCCAACCGCGTCCACCAGCAAAGCCGCCCCCGCGTCTCGTGGTCCCTTGCAACGGACCAAGTCGACCCCTCGCGCTCCGTTCGGTCAACCGGCTCCTAAAACGAAACAATGGGATCACACCGCTTTTGCAAAATCGGGTTGGAAGAAACCGAAATCAAAAGTAAAGGCCGATGAAGACGAACAAGAAGCGGAAGAGGTCGAGTTCGAGCAGTTCCCTGCTCCGTTTGTCTCAGGTACGTGGAGGGCCTCCCTACGACGCCTGTTGGCTTGCAGCTGATTTCTCTTCTAGTTGGGTGCGTAAATCGAGTCCAGTATGGGATCACTCATTGACGTCGTCTGCACCTGATTTGCGTGAAATAACTGAAGTCCAGTGAGTGTTTCCCGCCGTGGCTCCAAGGTCGTAGATTTATGCTTTTCGTAGCCCCCACTAATGAAACTCAAGGTGGACATGCTCGAGGCTAAGCATTGGATCTATCCGTTGAACCAACCCAAGCGCGATTACCAGTTCAATATTGTCAAGCATTGTTTATACGATAACACGCTTGTGGCACTACCCACAGGTCTAGGAAAGACCTTCATCGCTGGTGTCGTAATGCTGAACTGTGAGTCTTTGTGCATACACATATTTGTATTGTGCTCATCCGGTTCGTGATAGACTACCGTTGGTTCCCTGAGGGGAAGGTGGTCTTCGTTGCGCCTACTAAGCCCCTAGTCGCCCAACAAATCGATGCGTGCCACCGGATGTGTGGTATCCCTGGCAGGGATGCAGTGGAATTAACGGGTAATAACGCTCGAACATACCGATCGCGAATGGTACGTCCGGAACACCTTGACATCTAGTGTCGGCACCTGCTAATGGCTTTTAGTGGGAAGAGAAACGCGTCTTCTACATGACTCCGCAAACGCTCATAAATGATCTTACTACCGAAAATTGTGATGCCCGAGACATTATCCTGATGGTCATAGGTACATGCCATCTTTCTCCGCGAGCTATACCTTGACACGGTAAATTGCAGACGAAGCACACAAGGGAACAGGGGACTATGCATATGCTCAGATTGTTCGCTTCCTCATGGCGAAAAACCCCCATTTCCGCGTCCTTGCGCTCACTGCGACGCCCGGCAGCACTCCGGAAGCTATTCAAGCGATTGTAGATTCCCTGCACATTAGTAGGATCGAAATCAGAGACGAAGAGAGTCTCGACCTAAGAGATTATATGCACAAGAAGGCGAGTCTCCACTCTTAATTGTGTTTTCTCCATATTTATCTGGATGTATCTGTTATAGGAGGTGAAGCAACACATCATCAAAATGTCGGAAGATATCGTTCACTTTCAGCAGCTCCTGAAGACTATCATGGAGGTCGGCCTGAGTTCCGACCCAAACGTCTTGTTTCTCAATCTTTTCCTAGGCTACAGTAAAGCCTCTTGTCTCAAGAGGTGTGATAGAGCCATTGGATGTTGTCAAGATGCATCCGTACCGCGCTACCGCTACCATGCAACGTATAGCGGTTCAACGAAATAGCCCACACTTATGGGCAATGGGAGCTCTCACTATGTTAGCAACCATGGCGCGGGCTATGTCATATCTGGTATGGTTTGAATCTCGACCCCATGGTAGTATTCATCTGAAAAATACATTGACAGATGGAAGCTAGTGTTTCCATGTGCCTCCATGCGCTACAAGGCATAGTTTCTGAAAAGGCGGGATCTCCACAAAAGAAGAAAAAAGGGGTGGAAAAACTCAAATCAGACCCGACATTCCAGAAACTGCTCGCTGATCTGGAGGCACGTCAGAAACGACAAGGCGGATTTGGTATGCATCCGAAGATGGAGACGTTAAAAACACTTTTGGTCCAATATTTTGGACAAAGGATGGCCGACGGTGAAGGAGCAGAGGAAAGCGGTGGCGGCACGCGAGCGATGGTATTCGTGACATATCGAGAATGTGTGGACGAGATTGTCGAGATCCTGAACCAGGAATCGCCACTCCTGACAGCGACAAGATTCGTTGGGCAAGGCGTCGACAAACAGGGTAAGAAGGGTTTTGCGCAGAAAGAACAATTGGAGGTATGGGTTCTCACGAGCGAATAGTTCGTGATGCTCACCCACGGTTGCAGGTGATCAAGAAGTTCAAGGCTGGGGAGTTCAATGTCTTGGTGTCAACTTCGATCGGAGAGGAAGGTCTCGATATTGGAGAGGTAGACATGATCGTTTGTTACGACGCTCAGAAGACCCCTATCCGCATGGTACGTAGTTCCTTTCGCCATGGTCCCTCTTAAATCATCATGTTTTCCTTTTTTGTAGTTGCAACGTGTTGGACGCACTGGCCGCAAGCGCAACGGATACGTACACGTCTTGCTCGCTGAAATCCGTGAAGAGCTTAACTGGGACAAAGCCCATGACACATACGGAGAGCTCCAGAAATGCATCGTTCGTGGTGATCAGCTCGAACTGTACGGCGATGTCCTGCGTCTACTTCCTGACCAGTTACGTCCACAAGTCCTGGAGAAGAAGATGGAGATCGAGGAGTACGTGCGCCAGGAAACCGGGAGAAAGAAAGCCTCCTTCGCGACAGAAGACGGAGAGCCGAGTGTTGCTGGGAAGAAGAGGAAAAGGAATGATGACATTGGCAGGAATATTCCTACTGGGGCGAGCCGGGGTTTCGTCAGCGTGGCAGAATTGCTCGTCAAGGGGAAGAAGAAAAAAGTTTCGACGAGGAAGTTTGACGACCATCTCGCTGATGACGATTCTACGGATATGGAATTAGAAGGCGGTCTTCTTGACGGGATAAAGCGTACTGTTTCTGCGCCCAATGCAGCTGAGTCAAGCTCTAAGGGCAAGAGTACCTTACGGAAGTCACGAACGATGGACCCCAAGAAGCGCGAATCGTCCAAGAAGGGTAAAGGAAAAGCGAAAGAAGCAGACGCGCACAGGGATCCCTCTCGTCAGGATTATATTAATCTGGAACTAGATCAGCCGATCTCTACTACCACATACAAATCCCCTGTCCCTTCTACGAAGGGGGAAAGCCACGCAGCACCCGCAATTTCACCGTCTTCTCCCCACTTTTCCTCCCCAGGGATAGCTGGTAGTTGGCGGCATGATATGAAGGCTAGCCCCAGGCCTCGCTCTTCGGTTGAACGGGCCTCCAAGCGTAGAAAGGCCGACGTACCTAGCCCTGGCACGGCAGACTTTGATGATCCTTTTGCCTTGGGGAACCCAACGACACCGAGTAATTGGACTTCCTCCCCTCAACTGACTCATAACGACGTGATCGAGATTACTTCCTCGTCTCCATCCCGCTCGGTATCTCCGCACCGACATGCAGCTCTTGACGCTCACTCTGATTCTCCGAGCTCGTCTAAGAACAAGGGCAAAGGCAAAGAGAAAGCGTATGAGCAAGATGCCGTATCCCCTGTTCGCCATTCTCCAGTAACAAGCGGTGGCATTCAAGATATCTCCTGGCTCCTGGACGAGGACGAAGACCCAGATATACAGATCGTCAGTTCATCCCCTATCGTTCCCATGACAAAACACAGTCGTCCCACCATGTCGCGCCACGACATGGATGACAGTGTCATGGAGATAGAGGACAGCATCGTGGAGGTGGTTGAACCAAAGACTACCTCACCTCCGCGATCCAAGGGGCAACGTGCTTCCGAGATGCCCCATCCTTCTACGTCTCCAAGATCTGCCCATCCTTCACCTGATCCTACCCCAGACATTGATGTGCCAGAAGGCTCCTTCGCGGTACGGCCGACCGGCCGACGGCGAATTGCCGTCAGCACAGAGGCAGCAGAGATTTCGGAGATACAGTCGCCCCCTCCAATGCGCCGGCTACGGCGCAACGATACGGAGGTTATTACCAACATTCGGATGTCCACGCCTCCCCTACAGCCAAGGAAGGTTAAACGCAAACCACCGATCTCTATTCGGCACCATCCCTGGCTAGACGGAGAAGCGCACCATTCAGGAGACGAGGAGAGCGCAGGGTCGTCTCACTCGGAAGACGACGTGGAAAGTGAATCTGACAGACAGTTCCTCAAAGATATCGCGGACACGCAGGTCTCGCCGTCGTATGATCAGACGCTTGCTTACCGACGGAGTCTCTTCACGCAAGCGCCTGGAATGACTGGTGGGCCTGTATTCGCTAACAAGCCGGTCCGAAGTGGAGGTTTCGTCGGCGCTAGAGAGCATGCGCGCAGGAGACCTTTGGTTTCGAGTTCACCGCCTCGTGAGGACTCCGAGCTTGATGAATACGCGTTCGGAAGCTTCGTGGTGGCAGACGATGCAGAGATTTCCTATGAGATGGAATGAGGGTATGCTACATCAAACTAATGTTAGAGAAGGATTTGGAATAGACTGTTGTTCCGGCGATGCGGTATTCTCCCTCTCAACAGTAAGCAAACCTTTCGGCGCGTTAGTGAGATTGACCAGCTTGCATGAATAGATCTTACTTTTCGTTAAAGATCCATTCTATGTGCGAGGTCTTGCCATTCCCATACCACTTTATCGCAGGGAGACGTTCTTTTCTTTCAAACGTATGACCCCCTGTCTCTGCAGCAACTTTCAACAGATGCTTGGGTGTGTTCCATATTTCCACCCTACCGATGCCACTCTTTCTAGCAGCCTCTTGGATTTTCCCCAATAGTTTCGGGAATTCAGGTTCTGTCGCGCACAGTCGCGTAACAATAAGTGTAGGAGGAAGCTGGTGAACGTCGACCGACCACGATGCATACGTTTGGGCAGTGGTGCCATTCTTCTCGACACCCCATACGTCCATTGACACGATGTCTTCCAAGCCAAACATGGGCCGGAAGACCCGGAATGCGGCCACGCCTTTGTCCGGGAGATACGACACGAACGCCGTCGGGCAATTTGTGTGATAGTCAGGGCTCGACTCTGGCAAACTTTGCATTGTATTCCGGACAACCTGCACGTCCTTCGCCCAGAGGGCGCCGAGATCTTTGAATTTAAACCAGGTCCATTCGCTTTGCTTACCGCTCTGCTGAGCCATCGAGTCTGTTTGTGGAGGAATTTCCCAGATCGTGGAGAAAGCATCCCTGACCTCCCAACCACCCTCTTTCTCGGTCCCAGGGCCAATCTGCTGATAAAAGCTATCTCCGACGTCGCTGTACAGAACGGAAAACAACCCGTTCCCTGCTTCCTTAACCTGCGGAGGTGGGGAACCCCATTCTGCAGGGAAGGCTGGTAGGTTAAACTCGGATGATCTTCCGGAGATAACCCAGTGCAAAAGTTGCATCATATGGGAGGCATATCCTTTCCCTCGCTTGTGAGGTGGGGTGAATAAGGTCGCTACGCCGTAGCACGTCACTTCTTTGACCTCATTCGACCCGGCGTATCGGACTAGCCCGTCTCTCTTAAACCTGTTGTCATCTGTTAAACCAACAACGCAGTGTTTATCAAGGAAATGTACGAACGTTTCACAAGAACACATGAAGTCAAGTGTTCCCGGGTCGTTTCTCGGTGCAAGCACCCTGTATTACTGAGTCGATCGGCTCGATTTGAAGGCACAACACTCTCACCATGTGATCAGCCTCGAGTTGATTGCGTGTTCCATAGTATCCATTTGTGCATCGCGGTCGATGTACTGCTTCTCGGTGAGCATCCCTCCCCACTCTAGCCATGATCGCTTTCGAGATTCAATTAGTTGAGCTGGTGTAGCTGGAAATAACGTCAATGAGGCTAGTTCTGATTGTGCCATCTCCAGATGATGTTTGACCACGGTAAGTACCAAGAGTTATGCGTCAGACCTTGACATTGTGTGTACATGTGCTATTAGTGGGATGTCAGTTCAAAGTTCCCAACATACTCGGTCATGGCGGATGCTTGAAGCTTGGAAGACAAAAGATACAATTCAGCAGGTCATCCAATAACCCGAGTACTCACAGCGCGGCTAGCGTGAGCGAGTCATAGAATTGCGTCGACGTCGTTGTATACTGACTTCTCTATCCATCTAATACTTCGTACAAGTATCCCCTACCTATATAAAATGGAATGTCGGGAAAGGGAAGAGTGTCATGGATGTAGGAATAGTAGGGATAGCTCTAGACTCATTCGAAGATGCGAAATAAGTGGTATAGCGGCACTCCATGGTTCCGCCTGTTCTGCGGCTTATAGTTCGGTATTACTGATCAGTGCCGGAATGGAGTCGATGATTGCCATCAGCACCAACAGAACCTAAGGATGGTCAACCTTCTGCATACGATAAGCTGGGGTGAGCATACTTCTCGTTGAAAACCCATTCGATATCGGCAGTCTCACCTTCTCCATACCATTTCATGGCTGGCAGGCGCTTATTCCGCTCAAAGGTCTTTCCTCCCGTCTCCTCTACTCCCCTAAGCAGACGGTGGGGTATATTCCATGCTTCCATTTTCCTAATTCCACTCTTCGCTGCAGCTTCCTGAATTTTCCTGATGAGCTTCGGAAAGTCTTCTTCAGTCGCACTCATCCTAGTGATGACAAGCACAGGAGGAAGTGGTTTCGTGTCGACTGTCCACGCAGCATACGTCGGTTGGTCGGCATTCGTGCTGTCGTGCTTCTCAACGCCCCAAACATCCATTGACGACACGACGCCGTCAAGGCCGAACATGGAGCGGAAGATGTGAAACGACCCAACACCTTTGTCTGGAAGGTAGGACGCGAATGCCTTAGGCTGCTTGGTATGGTAATCGGGGCTCGATTCCGGCAAGTTTTCCAATGTGCGTCGAATGAGTTGAACGTCTTTGGTCCAGAAAGTGTCCAGATCATCGTATTTGATCCACGTCCACTCCTTGTCCGCCATGTCGTGACACGTCCCATCTCGCTCCGGAATTTCCCATGTGGTCGATACTGGGCCCTTCGTCTCCCAGCCACCAGCTCTCTCTGCCCCAGGACCGGCCTCTTTGTAAAAACTGTCCCCTACAGCACTGTAAAGAATAGAGAACATCCCATTCCCGGCTTCTTCGGCCAGGGGAGGTGGCGAACCCCATTCTGCTGGGAACTCTGGCAAGTTGAACCCAGATGTTCGTCCCGAAGTGACCCAGTGCACGAGTCGCATCATATGGGATGCGTACCCTTTTCCGCGTTTGTGTGGTGGGGTATATACGCACGCTACTCCGTAGCAGGTAGCTTCCTGCACTTCTTTGGATCCGATATATCGAATAAGGCCCTGTCTCTTGTATCTGGTTGCAAGATAGGCACATCAGTCGATCCGGACTATTCGGCGAGACGGCCACAGCACAAACGTTTCGCAAGCACATGCAAAATCAAGAGTGCCCGGGTCATCCCTCAGTGCCAGCACCCTGTAGATCTCATATCGTGTCAGAACCAACGGAACTTTCATTCAGACTCACCAAGTAATCATCTGAGAGTTGGCAGCGTGCTCCATAGAATCCATTCGATTATCGCGCTCCATGTACTGAGCTTCTGTGAGCACGCCTCCCCACTCAGGCCAAGTCCGCCTGCGTGACTCAAGAACTTGAGCTGCGGTCGCACGAAAGAGGCTTAGTGAAGCAAGATTATGGAGTTGAGCCCGAGCCATTAGTGGATGGGTCAATGCTTGTTGGTGTATGGATTACGGCCAGCCACCAGTTCCGTCAACTGAGTTCTGTGGTATGGAACAGAGATACAAGACTTCTGCATCGTAGGTGGGTATGAAGTTTCGAACAGTACTAGTTTCGTCGACAAGTTTCTACTCCGACGTGAATCGCCAGCGAAGCTCACACAAGGATGACATCCAATTGTCTGGTCGGTCTGAGCCGCACAGTCCATCTGCAACTTGAATTGTACTCGCATACGGTCCCTCGTTGCTCAGGACGAGTTACCCTGGTTGATGCCATCTGCGGCGACTCATCAACCGATCCCAGGTCCGATGTGTTCAATAGGTAAGTAAAGTATTGTGTGGAGTAGGTGGCGAGAGACGCTACGCCACGTGAGTAAGTCTAACATAACTGCCGGATGTAAAGAGGACGGTTCTTGTATTCGGGTCGTCATGTGGGTCCAGGTGTACACGTTTACAACAATGGACGGCCAATCCCTTCGAGTCCTTCTTGTCTTCACGCTCACTTGACGATGGTATCCGTGCAACATAGCTTTTGTCTTTGCTTAACGCGCATCAACTTCTGGTCCCGGTGGGCCTAAAAAGTCCAGAGAGCAAAGGCTTAGGTGAGTGATAAATAGGTAGGACAGTCGACGGGTTGGCAACACCATCACGCCTACCTATCCCGTCTCACCGTCTCACATAGGCCGAAGTGACTCTGGTCGTACTCGATATACAGCCACCAGATTTTCTGATGCAACCTGCCAGCTTCGTGAGTTAGCCCAATGTGACTAATTGGTGCATCGCTGAGTCTGTTTTCTTCATCTAGCGGGAGTCAGACGCCATGTTGGTCGATGACAACGATGGTCCAGCTGCGTTTAAGCCTCAGGGTTACAGGCACTCGGTCAAAAAAGGTTTCGCAAAGCCCGTTCGCGGACTAATGCCATCTAACCGTAACCCACAAATGGGCAACATCGTTCTTGATTCTCGCCCTCCAACTCCTTCTCCCAACCTCTTTAATACGGCGTCATACTCAAGGGTTTCACCAACCCCCAAGATGTTATCTCCTTCCCCAAACCACCCTCAGAACAACATGGTTTTCAGCCCCAAACGCAAACCAACGGTAATATTCAAAGGTGCGCTGGAACGGGTCATCTCGTTGACTCGTAAACGCCAGCGCGTTGGCGACGACCTCAACGACCAGATCATCGATACCACTTCTACACAGTATGGTTCAAGCGAGGAAAGTTCAGCTACCCTACCTCAGCCCCCTCAGAAGGCGCCACGTCGAGGGGCAATCTGGCCTTCCTCTCTTCTGTTTGCGCCACCCGGGCTTGAGCGCCGCACAGTAGTGCAACCCGCTATATCACCGATCCCAAATCCACCTCCCTATGCGGTTCCCCACCCCTCTGTTGTCAATCATGGGTTACATCCTGCTACCCCACGTCTGGAGTCACCTCGTCCCGACGACCACAAGGCCTTTGACCCTTTCGGTATCAGTCGCCTAACCAATGTTCGCCCTTCTGCGGCAACCCCAACTAGACCTCCCAAACGCCACCTCTCCACTCTCAAAGATTTCTTCCTTCCTCGCGCGTTCGGCGCGCACGGGATGAGGGATTTCGACTCTATCCTGGCTCCAGACGAGATGGTGACTAGGTGCGAGTCACCAGAACCAATCTCGCAACCATACCATGGCAGTTCCTCGGGATTGGGTTTAAACGTTGGTTATACTGCGGGCGGTGACGGACTTGATACCACCACCACCACCCACCCATATGGAGGGTACCGCGATCTACGGGGGCCCCGATACAATGGATATTGATGTCCCCCACAATTGACGCCATCGTTGGCGTCCTTCAGATTCTGCTGTAGTTAACGATCGTGAAAGTGGACTCTCGGACTTTGTTTCTGGTTTTCTGTTTCCTCATGACCTTGATGTCCTCTCATGCCTGACAAGTACTCTATCCCTCTATCTCACGAACCCTACGCCCCGCACTCACCGTAAATGTAATGTAGATCACGACTTAGCTCCTTGTAAATAGCTCAACGATTTCGGCCCCACTATCCGCAATGGAGGTTCTGCTGGCGACCCATAGGCAGCTTGTTTCCATGGATTAGTCTCGTGTCAAACACGAGATGCGAATGTACAAACAAAAGAGAATAACGAAAGTGGCGCATTTACAAGCAAGTATGGGTTGCATCGCGTGACGGAGCATACAATCAGAATCCCATGTCGTCCTCATCCCTACCATCACCCCATCCGCTGGCGACAACTTCCTCTTCTTGCCGACGAGGCGATTGGTGGCCTTGTCGAGGAGGTGACGAAACTCGTGCATCTACTGGAGCGCCCTCTTTTACATTGGAATTAGATGACAAGGTAGTGAACGTCTGTGAGCTTGGAGACGGCTGTTGGCCCGTATACCAAGATATTTGCACGGCACCAATAGAAGGCAAGTCACTACCTTTTGCGAGAGCCTAGAGCGATCATGAATACTCTCAGAAGAAGTAATCCAGGGAAATACGAACTTGTTCTGCGCCTGCTCTTGTCCTGAAACTAACTAGCACTTCACTCTCTCCGATACTCTCTACAGTGTCGAGCTGGCCCGTAGACTGAGAGCGATGAGTTCACTATCACGAACAGAGACAAAAGAATCATCTTACCCCATACCATTCCCGCACAGCTGGGACAGCATCCTCCCGCACTCCCTTGACAAGCAATTTTTTGGGCCGGTTATCAAGCTTCATGCTGCCGCGAGGAGGACCACCTCTTCCAGCACCCCTAAAGAACGCGCCGCGTCCTCCGCGACCGCGACCTCTGTAGGGACGGTACGATCCTCCACCGGATGAATAATCTCCACCCTCGGGAATGCCCAAGCTTGCAGCCTTATGACGACGTCAGGGTTTCCTTCAGGAGAGTATGTGCATACACGCACCTCTGCCTTGAGTTTTGCAAGCTTGGTTTGGAGCTCTTCCGTAGACTCCGCACCCGTGGTTGCATGAAGATCCAGTTCCATGTCTAACCTTTCTCTCTCCTTGTCATGATCATCTGTGGAGGTGGCAGGTCGTGGAACTGTAGATGTAGATTGCGAAGAAGCTTCCCCTGGTGTTGGGGCTTCTGGTGACGACGGCTTCATCTCTTCTCCGAGCTTTCTTAGGCGAGCCATGATCGTCTTCTTCTCTTCTCCAGTAGCCGAAGCCAACGATGCCATGAGTGATTTTTGTTCAGCGATCTGTTCCTCCAGAAGCTTTTGTTTTGCGGCAAGCTCAGCAGTGGCATTAGCTACGGGCGGCTTTTTGGCCGGAGCTGTGGTAGCTGACAGAGCGCCTGTTTGAGGGGCGGCAGGAGTTGCAGGCTGTGCAGAAATTTTTGCGACTAGCGGAGCTGAAGCAGCCAACATCCGTGCACCCTTCTGACCATGTCCTTCCATCGGCCTGTGCCAAAATACCTTGACAAACCGATTACCGAAAACAGCATCCTCCGACTTCCAGGCAGCATGTGCTTCATTGTGCTCGGAGAAGCTGACCAAAGCTTTCGCAGTGCGGGCATCAATGGCGACGTTGGTGACCGTACCAAAACGTTTAAACCAACTATTGACAGCATCGAGGGAGAGCTTGTCTTCTGGTATCTTCTCGACAACCAGAGTCTTGTCGTTCCTGCGCTCCGGGCGGAATGATTGTGCATCGCCAGCAAATGTCCCTCGCCCCCCACCTCCCCGGCCACCTCCAGACCCACGTATATGCTGTGGTGGAACACTCATATCGGCGTCCATTGTTTGCGGCGGCTGTTGAGGTAATGGTGCGCTTTGCGACCATGCATCGTCCTGTGAGGGCTGTGGTGGTGGTTGTAACGTCGGTGTGGTAGAGTCCTCGGGAATCTGAGGTGTCAAATCTTGAATCACGGGAAGCTCGCCTGAAGTTCGATTTGCCTGCGAACTGTCGTCCGCGCGTAAAAGAGGTGCCCGAGGATAGGGTGCCCGACCATTCATGCCCATCATCCCTGTGGGTCGCATATCCATGCGCGATTCGTTAGGGTCGTAAGCGGCGCCAGATCCAACCATGCCAAATGGCATCCCGCCATTTGCGAACATAGGCAAGAAGGGTAGTTGACCGCCAGCGGCACCAAGTGCGAACAGTTGCGATGGAACAAACGCGTCATCGCCGTGACTGTATTTGCAAAGTGCGCCTCTCGCGCAGTAGCCGTTATCTGTGGATTTGTGTCAGGTAAGGCATGTGAGAAGAGACGAAGAGCTGCGGATGCGCACTGTGATAGTCCCGACATATGCCTTTCCTCTGATCTGGTGGCTGGTATGTCTGTATGCGCTGACCGTTCGCGCCCTGACCCATTCCATTTACCTGACCCTGCCTATCGAACCGCTGACCCCACTGACCAGTCGAACGAGCATCGCGTCCATTCGAATAACGTGAAAACTGTCCATCGGCAGTTAACCGAGGACCCTTTGCAGGATGCTGTGTGTTGCGATCGTCGTTGCCAAGGGCACGTTTTTGACCTCGTTCGGGAGAAGGTCCACTATTAGATAACAAGCCGTCAAGAGGTATTGGAATGCCGGCGTCGGTCGGAAGTTGATTGGAGGAGGATGGCTGTGTAGGTGGCGGCGAGGTGGTGTACGGGAGGTAGGACTTGGTTCTTAGGACAGTGAATAAAGTATCTATAAATGAAGGGCACTCTGTAGGCGTAGATGAGCGTGAGGTTGGATGGGAAGATGACGCCACAAGGCTACCTTTCTCGAGAAACTCTTCGAGCTGTGTCGAGAGTTCCTGACGCATTTCAGCCTCTGGTAGGTTGTGCTTGAGGAGGGCGAGGACATATTCGGCGAGCGCTGCAGGCTCAGCGTCACATCTGGAAATGACATTGAGTGTGTGCGATTTTGAGTGAGAATGGGACAGACATTGGACCAAGATTTCTGACGAGCCATGGTTTGAGATGTTGAACCGTGGATGAGTCGTATAGCATATCCGAGTGGAAGTCCAAGTGGAAATCCGAGTGGAAAGTCAATTGAATGTTGCAACTACTGTAAGATCAACGACAAAACACTAACTACCAAACTTTGCATACATGACTAAGCCACCGGAACAGGGTGGACTTGCGGCGTGTCTTGTACGCCCCACCCTTGCTCTTCACTCGAACTCTCTCCCTAGAGTTACGCCAATAACAGCCCCATGCGGGTCACCATGGGTCCACCGCTTGATCCAGGCGGGGGAACGAGATGAATCATCCCGGTCTGGTCACGTTTCAATGTATTGTTGCCAACGCCATTAATATTGAATTGCATAACATGTCTCTGTAGTTCTACCTCGATGGTCTCAGTAACCTGTGACAGTGCATTTCTCTCACTTTCGCCGTGGACCACCCATCTAGGGCCTCGTCACGAAATGGGCATATACACTTGATCCCACCCATGCAGGCAGGATGGAACAAAACGGTGAGGTAGTCCAACGTCATGTTCTCCACAACAAACAATACGACATAAGACCGAGGCATCTTGTGCGACTTGTTCGAAAGGAGTGGCATTAATGCAAATGGCGGTCATGACTACACTGTCGCAACTATGTAATACTGGAAGGTTCAGTTGGGTCCGTTGATCCCGCGAGGTCGCAAAGGAATAACCCTCTGTTCCAAAGGGAATTGCCAATGCTTCTCAAGTGTCAATCAACGCTAATCTCCAGATCACTTGGTGTTAAAAAGTCAGGCAGTGGGGGACCAGATCCAGGCTCATTTTTATTACGAGCGAACTTACTACCGCAAAGAGCTTGAGATGCACCCTTCTGGGGACAATATTCAATGCTGGCCGAAGGCTTGTCGCGTTGTCCTTCGGCTTGCAAGTAGGCAACATGCACATCGCAAATGATTTGTTATGTTGGGGTGCTATTGCACCAAACACCATATACCACAGTAGATGACACAGCACGATAACCACCGCATGGATCCATGATTACTTCGCTACGACGAAGTTCCAGTCGCTGGGGATCTCGCCCGTCTGGATGCCCACAAGCTCCTTCCAAAGGGGCTTCGATACTGGGCCCATACCATCCGGACCAGTAGGAATAATGACGTCACTGCCCAAGTACCCGATCTTCTCCACAGGGCTGATAACAGCGGCTGTACCAGTGCCAAACAACTCCACAAGGCGTCCAGCCTTTTCTGCGGAGATGATCTCTCCCATGTTGACAGGACGTTCAGAAACTTTGAGTTGGGAAGGAAGGCCCTGGAGCTGCTTGCCTCCAGATGCATGGTTCCGAGCAAGGGCGAGCACGGAGTCACGAGTGACACCAGGCAGAATCATGCCGTCAAGAGGGGGGGTAACAAGCTCAGTGACTGGGAAGTAGTTGAACAAAACAAGCTTGTCCCGAGATAAAATGTGCCCACTTACCACCGTCCTCTCCCTTGAATACGACAAACAAGTTCATGGTGCCGACCTCAGTCAGCCAATGCTCAGGCCCGTGAAGCCAGAGGTTCTGAACATAACCAGCTGTCGCAGCAGATTTCTGCGCGACAACACCGGGAGCGTAGTTGGCTGCCAACTTGTAGGCACCAGTGCCTATTCATACGATGAAACAATCAGTCACGGAACATCGACCAAGTTTGAGTTTCAGACCTCCAGGGGCAGCACGAATATATTCTGCATCAGTCGTGCCGTATAGGGCTACAGGTTTGAATCCTTGGGGGTAATACGGTCCTGCAGGACTACAGATGACGAAGAGCAATGCCTCGGATGGTGGCTGAACCCCGAGGGTCCCATTCGTACCGACTGTAATAAATAATATAAGTCAGTTCTAGGGGAAACAATTGGATGAAGGCCGACTCACTTAATGTAGGGCGGATGTATAAACTGTGACCTGGCTCTTTGGGTATCCACTCACGTTCCAGGGTGATGAGCTGCTTCAGGCACTCTATGAGGGCATCTCCATTGAAATTCTACGCGTGTCTTTAGAAAGGGTAATCCAACGGGTGACAACCGGACTAACAGGTAGGGCTAATCTGCTTGCACTGTTATTCATCCGCTTCATGTTCATGTCGGGTCGGAAGATGGTCACAGTACCATCCGCATGTCTGTACGCCTTCATCCCTTCAAAAAGTGCTTGGGCATAATGGAGGACAGTGGCAGCGGGGGTGAGGTTGATGGTAGAGACTTGGACACATCAATGGGAGAGATCACTTGGACAAAAGAACACAGTATGATAACCCACACGGTACAATAGAAGGGGCACCCCAGCCGGTCGTCTCTGCCCACGGAATCCTGAGCATATGATCCGACTGTAGATGTACTGAGCCATCCGTAATGGGATAACACGATGTGACATGACGTACGAAGGTCCGCCCGAAGAGCAGTTTGTTGGAAGGGGGAAGTTCTTTGGGAGTCGCGACGCGCGTTATCGTGAGCTGCGAGGGCTGGATGGGTGGGCATTATCCGAAGATTCAGAAAGCAGTCCAAGGATCAAAATTCGAGTAGGATGATCGTGTACCTCGATGTCAGGCAGACCAGCCGAGGCACTGGACATTTGCCTCCCGCGAGCACAGGATGCGGGCTGCCATGCAGAAACAGCTTTGGAGCGGGCGAGTCTTGCTAATCGCACAGACGTCGTGTAGAAGGGGGAGAGAGACATGGTAGACGAGCTGTGTGAAGGTGAAGAAAGAGACGATGAATTTACGCTACGTCGGTTTTATACGGACCAACAAAGCCGAGTCATTTGACTTTGGAATTGACACACGGAAGAAGGATATCCGCGAGTTCAAAAGTCTAGACAAACTCTAGATAGTATTCTCATCACACCCCGTGGAGGCCATCGACAAATGTGGGGAACACAGGATTAATATTGACGAAACTGGCCAGTCTGGGTAAATGGAGTAAGTGATAGTACATTGTGTGAGAGTCCGGATATCATGCTCTTTGTCCTGTCGACCCATGGCGGATCAATACCGACCCCCAGGTCGCTCGGCTCGCTCAGCACCGTCGGTCACTTCGACGAATAACCCAAGGCAGCAACAATCCGCAAGCCTCGCGAAGCGTCTCCTCTTTCCGCACCTCCCACCCGGTTCAGACCTGCCCCCACTGTTTCTTTCCTCTGCTTGCCCGCCCGAACTTAACGACGAGGTGTATGACTTCATCGCTCTCGCTCTCAGAGCCTTTGTAAACACTTGGTGGACCAAGCTTTCTAGATACGACAAGGAGTTCCTTCCTCAGATCACAACCATTGTAACTCATGTCATCCACGGCCTTGAGCAGCGCCTTCGCGATGCAGATATCTCACTCCTGGTTTTTAGTGATATCCCTTTCCTCGTCACTCAGCATTATCGAGACTACCGGCAGGCCGCTGCAAAAGTCTCGACTTCTTATGCTACCGGCGGCGCGCTCAGACTGCCACAGCTGTTTCATCAACTACAGCCTCACATGGCAGTCACTGCCGATGGGAGCATAGACGAAGAATATTTTCGACAAGCTTTCGACCATATCTTAAGAGAATGTCTCCCTGCGGAAGATTACGCGCCCGAGCCTGAGAGGTTCATTGTCCGGGAACTCATCCTCAAAATTGTGGTGAATACTGTTCTCCCTCGTATAACACAGCCGTGGTTCCTTCAGAAGTCCGTGTTAGACATACTTGGTCCTTCTTCAGGGGTAGCACAAGAAAAGGTGGGTTGCTTGTTCCCCAGATGATGTCCTTTTCACTGACCTCTATCCAGTCTTCTGACCCATCTGCGTCTATTTCACGCACACCCTCTCACTTTTCCAAGTCCAGTGTCATCGTATTCCTTCTTTCAGTCATCCAGAAATTGTCCGGCGCATGTATTATGCTCATCCACACTTACAAACAAACCATCCATACCATATCCCTTGTGAACCAGTCCAATTCCTCACGATTCTCATCCAAATCATCCCCTTCAGGGTTCGAATCACCCCAATCGCGAGACCTCATGCCTTCACGAGATGACCCTCCAATAGTTTCTCCCTCTGATTCCCTTGAATCGTCTGTTGCGTCCCTCCAAGGAGGATCACCCCCCACTAAACCAACTCAGCCGGAGATTACAACCGACCTCACTCGTGGTCCCCTGTTGATGGTCTCTGAAGTCCTGAACGCTCAGGAGCGTCTCGCGACCACTACACTACTTCAAACTATACTTTTGTTCTGTTCTCTTTTCCAGTCATTTATGAACAAGTAAGCCTAATTTATTGACTCTTTTGCATGGCTAACACTCCATACTTAGGTTGTTGTCATACATGTTGTACACATATGTGCTATCTGCCGCTTCCGTGCTATATGTTGTCCGGCTATCGAAGCGTACTCTCTTTCCGAACGGATACCCCGGACCTCCACCTGTAGACCCCACACCGGAGGAGCAAGTCATTATTCGCGAGCAACTCGTAAAGAGATTGGCTGAGCAGATGCCTACACTGGTATCCTTCGTATTCCTGGGTAACTCGCCGACGAGAACACTTGACGCCATTCTTGACCCGCTGAGCAATAGCGCTTGCAACGTTCACCTTGCAGTATTCATACTTGATGCTCTGATACTGACGCTCTTTCCGGAGATGGGAGTGGAAAGTGCACAATCTGGGGCTTTGGAAACGAAGGGAGGAGAAGAGTCCGGGCCGGTTGGATTCTAGTTTGGTGGTGTTTGTAGCCTGACGTCACACGATTGGCCAATGGGATAGATGACTAAACTCTGGTTTACTTGAATTTGTCCCCTGACCAGAGACCACGATAATTATGCACCAGCCTCCAAACCCACCCGTCCTGCTCTCCTTCCCTTCCTCTGATAAGCTCACCGAAGCTCTTGCCTCGTTCATCATCAAAGCACAGAGAGAATCACTCGAGAAGAAGGGCAGGTTCACCGTTGCACTATCAGGTGGATCTCTTCCCAAACAACTCAAAGCCCTCATAAACAATCCGGCCGTTAAGTGGAACAAATGGTATGACGATCGCTCTTCTATCCATCAACATTTCTGAGCTGTTTACAGGCAAGTCTTTTACGCTGACGAGCGTGTCGTCCCGCTCGATCATATCGATTCAAACCACAATCTCTGTCAAACCGAGCTCTTCAAACACGTTCCCATACCTCCGGGGAACATCCACACACTCGATCCCAATCTTCTTGACGATCTCGAAGAACTCTCAGATGCCTATGAGAAGGAGCTCATTCGCGAGTTTGCACAAAAAGATTCGGCTCGTTTTCCTATCTTCGACCTCATCCTTCTCGGAGTTGGTCCGGACGGCCACACCTGTTCACTTTTCCCAGGCCATGAGCTGCTGAACGAAAGTGACAGGTGGGTTGCTTATCTCGAAGATTCTCCCAAGCCACCCCCGAAGCGTATCACACTTACCTTCCCTGTCCTCAATCACGCCGCTCGTGTCGCTTTCGTTGCTACGGGAGTGGGAAAGGTCGATATGCTTCCCCGTATTCTCGACGAACCAGAGGAGGGTCTCCCCGCCTCGCGCGTCAAACCCGCACATCCCGGTACGGTTTACTGGTTTGTGGATGACGCCGCTTCAGCCAAGGTTGAGTTCCCAAAGTCAACGTTCAAGTTGTAGGGGGTCAGCGAAGAGATGAAAGATGCGAATCCGGAATGTACTTATGTCTAGTAACTTGTACTTGTACTCAACCACATTCCGTCACTTCTTGGTAGTTCGTCCGTTATTCACTCATTACGTCATTTGTCATCGTAGACTTTCTAGCTTGAGCAACAACATGAAATACCTCAATCATGAGACAGACAGTAAATTAAACACTCAACAAGAGCACAAAGGGTAACAGGCGGCAATACTCGTCGCTAACAGAAACAGAAATAACAAAAAATCCAGTGTGAACTTGGCAGATCAACAGTTGCACCCGTAGTTCTGCGTGCTTTCCCGATCGATCTGAATTGGGTCTGGATAATCCACGTACCTGTCCAACGCTGTGAGTACAGTGAGTTCACACGTAAAAAATAAAGGAAACACACATTTGTTCTTCTGCCTCTTGTTGCAACGCGTTCTTGGATACCGTTTGGAAGGCCTGTTCGACATTGATGGCCTCCTTCGCCGATGTCTCAAAGTAAGGGATGTTACCCTTGGATTGACACCATGTCATGGCGCGCTTCTGTGTGACCTACAAAGTGGTACAGATATGTAGATATATTGATGTACAATCAAGGAACCCGCGCACCTGCCGTTTGCTCTCTTCGACATCAATCTTGTTGCCGAGGACAACAAAGGGGAAGTTCTCCGGATCATGTGGACTAGCTTGAATGAGGAACTCGTCACGCCAGCTATCCAGAGTTTCAAAAGACTTTGCGCTGTTGACGTCATATACGAGCACGCAACAATCTGCTCCCCTGTAGTAAGCGACCCCGAGAGACTGGAAGCGTTCTTGGCCAGCGGTATCCCAGAGCTGTCCGGATCCGTCAGGAGGGGTCGAGTGTGATGTCCGCAACACGCACCTGCATCGTCACCAAACGGTCGTCCACCATAACTTCCTTAGTGAGGCTGCATGAAAATCAGTGACTGAGATTGTGATGAGCAAGAGGTCACCCACAAGTCGGCTCCAATAGTAGCCTTGTATTGGTTGCTAAACCGCTTGTTCACGTATTGGTTCATGAGCGAGGTCTTGCCAACACTGTGTTCACCACGCATCCTGGAATGAGCTACCTCCGTGAATCCCCACTAAACCACGTACCCGCTGTCCCCAAGGATAATAACCTCGACACACCGGTTAGTTGCTGTACTGCGGGAGAGTTAGATAACGGTTACCTTTAACAACACGCGACCCATGATGTGCTAATACGAAGGTTGGGATTGTAGTTGAGCGGGTGTTGGAGGAGAAATTCTGTCTTCGTCTGCGGCGTTGGCGTCGGTCAAGGGGACTATAGAAATAAAGTGGTCAATCGGTGGAGCACCGGCTGGACTCGACACCGCTCCCGCATTTGGGGTACATTCAAGCTCCGCCCGAATTGGCCAGTCTCCTTGCTTTGGAGTTAGTAGAAGATGGTAGAGAAGACTAGTCATATGCTTGGTTTACTGAGAAACCATCTCAACCTTCATCGACGTTGGCAACTGGGTCTTCGATCTAGTACTTTGAGACACATGGCGACTCGAATTGCACCCCAAATCAAGAACCATATAGAACTAACCGATGCTGAGAGCAAACTCTGCGATCTACTCGACGAGTTCACGCAACATCTCAAAGAAGAACAAGGTATCGTCACTGCATGCAGGATTAATGGTGGTTGGGTTCGCGATAAGGTCAATCCGTGGCCCTCCTTGGACGAAAGCGCGTTTCTCATTTGGCGCCACTATGTGTACAGCTGCTCAATCATGAATGCAATGATGTGGATATATGTCTCGCAGACATGATGGGTGTACCGTTTGCTGAACAGTTCGTCGCGTACCTGTCAGACAAGAAGCATGTGCCGGTGCACAAGGTGACCAAAATCGAAAGCAACCCCGATCAATCCAAACATTTGGAGACAGCGCGGACGACTGTGCTCGACATTGACTTGGACTTTGTTAACTTGCGGAGTGAGGAATATTCAGAACAGAGTCGAATCCCGACAGAAGTTGTACGTCTTCGAGTCAATCGATATTCGTCTTGGTTGATTGCTCCGTTTGCAGAAATTCGGGACACCGCTGGACGATGCATTGCGAAGGGACCTAACGATCAACGCGCTTTTCTATAATGTCCATACGCGATCGGTTGAGGACTTCACCGAGAAGGTATGTATTCTTCATCTAGTTGTAAAAATGCTGAGCCATAGGTTTCCTATAGGGATTGAACGACCTTCGAAATGGCATCATACGGACACCTCTGCCTCCGTTGCAAACATTTCGTGATGACCCGTTACGTGTCATTCGGTGTATCAGGTTCGCTAGTCGCTTCGGGTTCGAGATGACCCCTGAGCTTCAGGAAGCTGCTCGCGATACAAGTATACAGGTAACTAAACTAATTTTACTCGAGGCCAGTATTGAGTCATAACTCTTTCAAGGAAGCACTGTCTTCGAAAATTAGTCGTGAGCGTATCGGAGAGGAGCTCGATAAAATGATGAACGGTTTGAACTTTACATTCTACAGAAGCCCGAGCTTACACCAAATGTCCAAGGTCTCGAACCGTTGCGTGCCATGCAAATTATCTACGACCTATCGCTCTATCACTCCGTTTTTCACGTACCTTCTCTGATCACCGATATCGCCTCTGCCCCTGTCGCCTCACCACAACTTGGTGTGACTGCCTGCACTATCCTGCATGACCTTCTCTCGTCAACACCTTCACCAACACATACGTTCACCACGCGTCCCCACCCAACCCTTCTCTCTCATGTGTTCAACGACGAAGGAACGAGAGCGCGATTGTTCTTGAGCGCATGTCTATATCCGTTCGCGGGCATCACGTACAAAGATCACAAGCAGAAGACACACCCCCTCGTCGAAGCCGTGATTCGAGAAGCATTGAAACTTGGAAACAAACACTACTACCTTGACGGTATACCAGCACTCTACGATGTTGCCGTGCTAGCAAAGGGCCTTTCGTTGGACGATGCCCGGTTTACAACTCCTTCGGAACGCGTAGGTATTGGTACGTCACAAACTAGATTGGGATTTTATCGGGTCATTGAAGAGTGATCTTCTAGGACTTTTCCTTAGACACGACAAGGTCCATAAACCTACATCTGGTGCACACTGGTCTTCCTCCCTCCTCTTCTCCCTTGTCTGCGAGCTAGTCCCACTTGGGTCTGGTAGGTTCATGTCCTAAGCTGCATCAGCTCGGAATCTGACTGTCCTATGCAGGCGAAGAAGCTGAAGCATGTATACGGCGTTATAACGCATTCATTAGCCGCGTTGAAGAGCTTGGTTTAGACAACCAAGTCGACGCCAAACCCTTGCTCGATGTAAGAGATGTCGATTTCTTGCTTCTGAATTGGCACTCAAATATGAACAGGGTCGTGAGGTTATCACTGCGATCGGTGGTAAACCTGGACCCTGGATGGCGGTTGTACTCGCAAAGGTTGTAGAGTGGCAGCTAGAGAATCCGACCAGCGAAAAAGAGGCCTGTATAACCTGGCTGAAGGAGGAACACAGTTCAGGTCGGTTGGGCGTCGAGGAACTGATACAAGCGTCCTCTGGAGCCAAACGTCCTCCTTGTGGGAGTAAACAAAGTTCAAAAAAGCCCAAACGGACACACCAATAACTTGGGATTCATACTACCCAGTAGCAACTGGGGTTTCATCAATATATGATATACATTGCTTGTGGTTTCCGGTATCTTCGGTGACTTTACAGGTATGCGACAGGGTTAATAGATACAGTAGGTACGGGGGATGAGATCGATGGAACATGACTGTGGCGCGCTGATTGTAGTAATGCACAATGGAGGCTATGAGCGTGGTTGTAAATGTGAAGGTAGAACATGCACATGCTAGAGGTATGTAAGAATGGGAGCTGGGATCAAAGGTAACAATTGGTAGTATCCAAGCCTCCAGGACATTGCGAAAAAGGGTGTTATTATACGAATGGATCACCAGAAACATCTACCAGCTTTCGGTGGGAGTAACAGGAGTGAGGGGCGAAATGTATTGTCCGAATAGTTGATCAAGGTTGCTCAGCAGTGCCGAGCGCGTGGTTGAGGAAGCGGGCTCTTCAAATGGATTGGAGAAGTAGATAGGAGAATCCAGGAGGTCCCGGGTGGAGTCGCATGACGAGTAAGGCTGGAACTCAAAGGTAGGGGATAGAGGTACGAAAGGTGCCTCCGCGCCAGCGGTGTAGGCACCTAGTACGAACGAGTCGACAAATTGTATGGCTTCGGGCTTCACACCACAGAAGGGGCTGTAAGCACCCGGGAGTAGATGGGAGGGTACGAGGGGAGGCTCGATTTCCTCTCTATCTTTCTGGGTGATCTACGATGATGATAAGAACAGGCAGGCATAAAATGCGACACTAAGACATTACTTACCATATAATCGCAAGGATCAAGAGAAAGATACGGGATATCCTTGGTAGCAGCAAAGTCTTCTTCGGCACCGAGTAGCGGGTACTGTAGCTCTGGGGTGCCGATGAACAGGCCCGGAGTCATCGAAGTCTCGGGCCAATCCTCCGTCACATGGGCAATGGAAGGGGCTGTTAGCTGGGAGTAAGGAACTGCGGTTGGGAGAGGAGCGGCCTTCGGCTCCTTGGTGGACCTCTGCTGGCGGGGATAAGGTCCTTTGCGCGACGCTTTAGCTGTCTTGACAGTTTTCCGCGGAGCTGCGTGGAGCGGCTGCAGGGAGGTCTCCTCAAAAGTCGGCGCGGCGTCGGTCTCTCCACCTTTCATCCTCTTAGTCTGAACCTCCTTTTTCTCTTCGTCAAGGTACTTTGTGAGATCACGACCGACGACACCACCCAACAAGAGATCGGCCAACTTCTTACATTTTTCGGTTTCATCCTCGGTATCGCGCCGAGAGCGCCGAGCGGCGACTTTGGACTTCTTCTGCGACGAGGGCGAGTAGCGGTAGTCAGGGTAGAGTTGGTTGTGACGCGCTTTGGCCTCCTCAGCCATGTGTCTGAAAGGGGCCCTCTCGGCCTCGGAGAGTTCGTTCCAGTATCGACCGGCGATACGAGAAACGTTGCGGTTGTCACGTTCGACGCTCTTCAGGTTATCCTTGTTCCATAGCCAGGAACGGAAGACCATGAAGGCATTAGGGGGACGAGGGATATGACCTTCTCTGCGGTTACGCGTGTGCGATGACCCGGGTGTGAATGGGAGGTGAGTGACGACGGGCGGAGGGGAGTCGGAGGGAGAGGTGGTGCATGATGAAGGCGATGGCGGTGCGAGGGGGATAGAAGGGGTGATCTCAACATCAGAGCTAGTGTGAAGCGAGTCAAGTGACGCGGCGCCTTGCCAGTCATAATCTGCGGCTGTAGCCAAAAGAGGAAGGTGTTAAAGAAACAATGAACAAGGTAGGGATATAACAAGACTAACCTTCCATCGGCGGCATTCGTGATAACCGACGAGACTTGCGGATATTGCGAAGAGGGGCCATTGGTGGGTTATGAGTGCAAGAATAGAATGTAGATAATGCGAAGACTGAGGGGACTCTGTGATTCCAGTGGACTCGCTGTCCCTGTTTGGTGATTCACCGAGTACCATACCCCTTTTTGAATCGAATGCCCAAATTCGAGCTCTCCTGCGAGCAGTAGTCCAGCTCTTCACATTGTCACCTCGAGGCAGCCTTGAGGTTTCAACGAGGTGGACTCCCTCCAAATCGGTCGACGGATCTGCACTGAGGCGACCTCACCCTGGTGCCGTTTGACCGAAAAAGGCAATAAACACCACCTCATGGGCAATCGATGAGAATATTCTTCCGCTCACCCGGGCCCTCAATTGAATCACCATCAATCACAGCCCTTCAAGTTCACGCCTTCCATTTCAACGGGTATAAATCACGCTATTCAACATTGTTGGCAATCACAGGAACACGATATAATTTTGAAGTGTCACCAACATCGTGAATGAGGCTCGCGAATACATCCATCATTAACGATAGGATCATCCACTGTTCGACTCGCTCTGAGATTCTGATTCTGACTCGGACTTGTCGTGCGCCTGCAACTCTTTGGCTTTACGTCTTTTCGAACCAGCAATCATCTCTCTGCAAGCGATGTCATTATGCTTCTCTGATGTGACAAAAGTTGACAGGTCCTCACCGTTTCTTGATGGCATCGTTCCGACCGATCTTGCGCGCGGCATTGACAGTATCGGCACGCTTCACCTTTCCCATCTGCTTTTTCTTCAGCTTGGAAGGCTTTGGAAGTTTCATGATCCAGTCTGGTACGGTCGATCCTGATTGTAGCAAGACATTTGCAATCCTTGAGATAGTTTTGAGTGAGTGCATCTTGTACAGAAAGACCATAGTGACGTACGATTTAAGGTAGGGCGCATCTTCATCCGTAAAATATGTTACTGCCTTTCCCTCACGACCAGCTCTCCCAGTACGACCTGCAGAATGTCAGCCAATCCCATAATGAGTGACCGTTTGTCACGCACCTATTCGGTGAATGTAACTCTGGACACTCGTTGGGAAGTCATAATTGATGACTTCCCTCACGCCTTTGAAATCCATACCTCTCGCCATAACCTCCGTACTCACCATCACCCAGCTTTCACCTCGTCGCATACGACTCACAGCATCGTCACGTTCTTTCTTAGTCATCCCAGCATGTAGACAATCCACGTTGGGTATCCCATTGAGGGTAAGCTCTTCAGCCAGCGAGGTAGCGCGAGGCTGTGTTGAGGTGAAGACAAGCAGTGGAGGGTTGTAAGGTTGAGCAAGGTGTGTCAAAAGACTTGGTAGTTTTGAGCCGTCATCGGCGACGTAGATAAGAGTCTGAGCGATAAGTGGGAGAGGAGTGTCCCTGATACAACGTTCAGAATCAGATAGGCATCACGAAGAATTAATGTACTTCAGCCCGACGACAATGCGTATTGGATTGCGTAACATTCCCATCGCGAGTTGCTCGACCCCCGCAGGAAGCGTTGCGGAAAAGACTGTTTTTTGTAGATCCGGATGAGTGCAAGCCCCGACCACTTCTTGCACCTGAGCCAAAAACTCGGTGTCCAGTAGTCGATCTGCTTCATCCAGAACGAGGTGACGAACACTAAATCATGCTGGATCAGCGGTCTGCAGCGGGGGGATATCGATAACGAACTTGTTCAAATCAAGATTTCCCTCTTGGATTGACGCAACTAGCCGTAGAGGTGTGCTTATTATAATATCTCGAGATTGGTCAATGTGACGTGGTACATCGGTGAGTTGGATCGCCTTACCTATTTTACTCCGAACACTTTTATCGCGCAAAGTACTTGCTGTTGCCTTACTGAACAATACCACTCGCCATTTGCGTCCTACCGCCAGCTTGAGACATTCGTTGTAGATTTGATGGGCAAGTTCACGAGTTGGAGCAAGGACGATGGCGCGAACACCGGATCCACTCTCGTCTTTTAGGCTTGAAATCGGGGCAACCAGCGATGACATGATAGGGATTAAGTAGGAGAGTGTCTTTCCGGTACCGGTAGGTGAAATGGCCGCAAGGTCCCGATGCTGCTGAGGTGGTCAGGAGGCATGTAGGTGGCTTCACGGTATGAGCAAACTTACCTGTAGTAATATGGGTATTGCATGAGCTTGTACACCAGTGGGATGTCTGAAATCGTTGTCCCGAAGATTGGAGAGCAAGCGAGGCGTCATTTTATACCGTTCTAGCAAATCATCGAAGGCCTCAATAGGCGGTGGGATGTCAGAACCTTTTGCTGTTACGCGGTGCTTTGTTCGAGGTATATCGTTCTCGGGTTCACCGTCCGTGTCATCAGCCGATTCATCGGCTTCGTGGTCGACCCTCCGTTTCTTGCGCAATGCGTCGGGACGTTGAGGCGCAGTGCTTCCGGGCTCCACATTCCTTGCTTTCCGCTTCGTTGGCCCACCCTGAGCGTACTTGAAAAAATCTAGTTCGGGCGGGAGCTTGGTATCTTGGGTTATGGGAGCATTCGTCGGGTTTGCAGGCTTCACGTGAGAGGCCTAGTAAATGTAACAGATGAGCGAACAGTCTGATGAAACGATCGATTAAGCACATACGGTGAACAACTGCACATCGGATTTGAATCGCTGTTTGTCGAAACGCACGCCTCCACGAGAAAGTAGCTGAAATGCCTCCATGAATTATGTGCAACTTGAAGTTCAAGCCCTCCCAAGATCATACATCACTCCAAGGCTAACTCAGTCAAATCTGGCGCGTTGCTCCCACGTCTGGCACTCTACATGAAGGCTCAGGGGAAGTTACCTCGACCTTACGCGTGAATCTCTCACTGTCGTCCAGGAAATCGATTATCGAGAGCACATTTTCAACCAGTTCTTTACCTTCGTTGACCATTGTTCGACATGTCACTCAACAAGTTAAGCTTGCCCCGGTTTAATCATGACATCTCAGAACCCCCGAAGATCGAACGCATACTCACGAAGGTAAGCGCGATGAGTCTTGCCTTCCTCATACCGACTGAGGTGAATAGAATGCACGCTATTCCATCAAGTGTATCTCATTTCCTATGATGCCAGTGATCCGACGAGTCCGTGCCCGGCCCGCCCTTAGGGTCAACTGATGTCTCGGTTCGCAACACGGTGAAATGGTAGTGCACGAATTCAACCCACGATATACCGCATGATCCTTGATTTTTTCCTCCCTTTCAGATTTCCATGCATGCGGGCCCTATGATCGAGTCCATCTCTCGACTATAAAAGCAAGTATGATCTATCCCATCCCTTCTTTGCTTCAAGATGATCGCAAACATCCTGTATATTTTTCTTGCGCTTTTTATTTCTTCGTCTGGCGCAGACAGTGTCATTGTGCCAGGAGCAACATGGACTGACACTTCAGGCGACGTCATTCAAGGTCATGGCGCTGGAATCCTTCAGGTACGTAATGTGATGGCTTTCGACTATTGGTTGGTAGCCACTATACAAGGTCGGCGGTGAATACTACTGGTTCGGGGAAGACAAAGCAGATAACAGCTACCTCTTCTCCGCTGTGACGTGTTACAAGGTTAGCTTAGGCGATTCTTTCTTCATAACCAGAATCTAACTTGGTGTAGTCCACAGACCTACTTAACTGGGAGCGCCAGAATGACGCTCTGACACCTATCGAAGGGACTATGATTTCTACATCTAATGTGGTGGAACGACCTAAAGGTCAGAAGTCAATACCTGATCACACTCATTATTGTTGACAGGGGTGAAGTCGTTTACAACAGGAAGGTATGAGCTCCTCTTGATCTGTACACGAGTCCTGTTCATGACAACTTTGTGAGGAAGAACGACGAGTACGTCATGTGGTTCCACTCCGACAGTTCGAAGTGGGTAATCGGCCTCTTGGTCCTATTCAACGCTCACCCATCCAAGCTACGGTGCGGCCATGGTGGGAGTGGCTACAGCAACGACACCATGCGGCCCTTACGTCTATAAATCAAGCTGGAAACCACTTGGTGCTGACTCTCGAGATGAGAGTATCTTCCAGGATGGTGGGCTATTATCCTCAGTATCACTATGCTCCTGCTAAACCGCGAAATCGTGCAGACGATGGTACGAGATGCTGTAACGCGATGGAATGATCACGGTGAATCATTTTCTTCAGTTAATGAAACTGCATACCTTCTCTATGCATCGGACAACAATGTGGATTTCAAGATTTCTGTCCTCGATTCTGATTATTACAATGTCACCGCTCTAGCCAGTGAGATACCGCGTAGGTCTTCCCCATATGTGCCTGAGTGCCCATGCTGAACACTCCCAGACTCTAACCTGGAAGCACCTGGAATTGTTAAAAAGAATGGGGTACAGCCAATACTTTTCTCGACTACGCTTCTCTATTGACACCGCCGTGTAGGTGTACTACCTGATAGCCTCTCATACTTCCGGATGGGCCCCAAACCCAAACAAGTGGTTCTCGACGACAGTAAGCCTGCCAAATTTCAGTATACGAGTAACTGATCATGCTTTTGCTCATCCAGTCCCTTCATGGAAACTGGACCACCCAAAATGATATTGCCTCTGAACCCACAAACACCTATTTCTCCCAGAATGCTTACGATTTTCCTCTTGGATCTAACGCCATTTATATGGGCGATAGATGGCTGCCAGACCTGCTGGGAAGTAGCACGTATATCTGGCTCCCCCTCGACTGGTCTAGTGGTGTTCCCCAGCTTGTTTGGGCGGATATTTGGAGCATTAACCTTGCTGCTGGTATGACTTTTTTGATCGTCCAGCGCTTGG
>JBBPJZ010000193.1:0-29892 GCA_038089015.1 Chalciporus aff. trinitensis
GTGTCCTCCACCAGCCAACCATCCACCGGATGAACCAACAGAACCACCAGGAGCGAGGGTGCCAACCATTATACGCTGATGCTTGTTGATCGCAGCATAAGCTTCGTGCCATTGTACACCAGCACCGAGTGTCACAGCTAGCATGGAAATGTCCCATAAGACTAAGGTCTGCAGGAGACCTAGACCACTTTACCCTTGTAAGTCGTATTTCGAGGACCTCCTTGTGGCACAAATGTGGGCTTGTATGTGATGTTCTTCATGTTATGGGTCCACACCACAAACGAGCCTCTAGCCGTACTTCGCCCGGCGAGGTCATGTCTGTCCACAACATCATTTAGATCATGTCAACTGAATACCAAATCATGGGACTTACCCAGTGTTCTTGACCACCAACTTCAATTGAAGTTCAACAGCGAAATTAACTGCAGCTTGGATGTCTGATACTGACCGTGCATCGACGCCAATGACGGGTACACCGCCTTGTCCGCAAGTGCCCGTGATATTTGTATTGAGATAACACACATCGACAGTGCCATTTCTGAACACAAATGTCTCCCAGTTGGTCATCTTCATAGCACCTGGCAGGGACGAACACCAGTTCCCATCTTCCCAGTTCACGATAGCCGCAGTGCAATTTCCGGAAGGGTCAGAGGGTGGATAGCAAGCCGAAGCGCTGGGGAATGGATAGACAAGCGACTGAGAGACTTGGGACTGAAGTTGCGAGAATGTGGAAGCATCAGGCCAGCAGGGTTCGCCGTAGGTGCAGAGACATCCAGAGGCCACCTCCCTGGCCTTAGCAGTCGCGAGACTACCCAAACCAAGAAGTATCAACATGGTGAGTGATTTCGTCCTCGAATAGATCAAATGTGAATGTCCCATCCTGGAGACGAAGCAAATTGTTCGATATATACCCGCTGCATTAGTCGGAGTGGGGTTTAGTCCATATCATTTTGGCACTTATGCGGGTGCGACTCGGAGTAGTTCGGCTTCACGAAGTTCGGTTGTACAATTCAGGGTTAATCAAAGTCTGCAGACTCCAGAGTGCACACACTGACATCGGGGATTTCGACATTTTCATCCAACTTAATGTGCAAAGAAAATGTGAATGCACCCAACAAAATTTTAAATTTAGTCCAAGATTGGCATTTTCATTGCACTTTAAGTGCAATGAAGATGCCAAAAACCCCGATGTGACTGTCGTCTAGGCTTTCTTAGGTAAGCCCATTTGTCTTCCCAGCAATGATCAAAAAGGCGTACAAGCAACTAGCCGAAACTTCACAATAACACTATTGAACCAACGACGAAAAGAACATAGCATGGGATATCCACGAACACAAAAGACAAGCACTCAATAGCGGCAGATCAAATTCTTGTCCCAATCCTCTGATCCGACACCCTCAGCAACGATAAACATCTTGTACGGATCATATGCATCCTTGATGTTCTTGAGGGTGGGGTAGTGCGAGCCGAAAAAAGTCTTCTGCCAATCTATCTCGAACAACGACGCCTAGATCCAATCGTTAGCTATTCGTCGAGCTGACAAAATGTACCGTACGAACCTCGTTGAAGTAAGCACCGTCGTTGGGGGAGACCTCGTGGATGGCTTGAATCCATTCTTTGAGTTGACTGATCCGAGCCTGAATCTCTGCCGAGGTAGCCCCATCTTCCCAGGAAACTGCGCATGCCGTCTCCGTGACTGCGCTTCTCCAGGCGGGGTTTAAACCAGTGGACTCAGGATCGATCAGGTTGACCTTACCGCCCGCTATCGTACTAAATTGAATTTCGTCTATCAGCTAGTCCGACTGCAAGAGAGTTACGAAGAACGTACTTGATAGTGGCGTGGCAATCGGTGAGCACCTGGGCAACCTGGCTGTAGTTGGTGGCAAGTGTTCCACGAGAGAGAAGTCGGGAGGTGACCATGAGGTTGTGGCCATTCTGGCCGTCATGACTGTACAAGAGCGCATAGAGCTCGTACCAGGCAGGGATCCAAGAGATCTGGTATGTGGAGCCAACACCGTATGACTGCAAGGAAGCCAGGTAGTCATTCCAAGCCTGAGTGGATGTTGTTGCTGTCTCGTTTGTCATATTAGGTGCAACATACAAGAACGAGAGCTGTGTGGGGGACACTGCTCCATACCCTCCCCATCCATCGTCGGTGAATTGGGTTTGGTATCGCAACAGCTCCCCGACAAGCTCTGGAAGCACTGACGAGTTGGTCACATTGGCCTGGAATGAATAGACCTGGACAGGAACCGAAGGGTATGTGCGATAGGTCACGGAAGTGACGATTCCATAGGTGCCGCCGCCACCGCCACGCAAGGCCCAGAAGAGATCTGAGTTCTTATAGTCGTTGGTGGTCAGGTATTCGCCAGTGGAGAGTACAACGGATATTTCAAGGCCATTGTCAACTCCTTCATGTGGACAATCACGTCAGTGAGGGAAGGATACGAGTCATTAGCGAAAATCTCACCGAGACCGTAGTTAGGCGACAGCATAGAGTGTCCTCCACCCGCCAACCATCCACCAGAGGAACCAACAGAACCTCCGGCGGAGATGCCACCGACCATGATGCGCCCATAGTTGTTTACCGCAACGTAAGCTTCATGCCATTGAACACCAGCACCAAGTGTCACCGCTAACAACGAGCTGATTAAAAAACAAAGTACCAGACAGAAACTTCAAACCGACTCACCCTCGTATGTCTCGTTCGACGGACCTCCCTGCGGCACAAACGCGGCATTGTACGTGATGTTCTTCATATTATGGGTCCACACCACAAATGAACCTCTCGCCGCACTACGCCCAAGGAAGTCATGTATACCCCGTGAGAACGATCAGATGATATCAATTCACGTCGAACCATCCGACTTACCCCGTGTTCTTGACGACCAGCTTGAGGTTATGCTCGACCGCGAAGTTGACTGCATCCTGGATGTCCGATACAGAGCGCGCGTCAACGCCGATCACTGGGACGCTGCCCTGGCCACACGTGCCCGTGATTGTCGTATTCGAATAGCATGCATCGATAGTACCGTTCGAGAACATGAACGTCTCGAAGTTGGGCACCTCCATCGCGCCTGGAAGAGACGCATGCCAGTTCCCGTTAGTCCAATTCGCCATGACTGCAGTACAGTTGCCGGACGGGCCAGAAGGAGGATAGCAGGCAGCCGCGCTAGGGAGAGGATAGATGAGTGGCTGAGAGACCTGGGACTGGAGCTGGGAGAAGGTGGAGGCATCAGGCCAACAGGGTTCGCCGTATGTGCACAGACAGCCCGAGACAGAGCTGCTGGCCCAGGCAGTTGCTAGAGGGTAAGCCCCTAACAGGGTGAATGTGCTAAACGCCTTCATGTGGAACCAGTCTTAGTAATTCAGGAGCCTGGGTTATATCTCAGCGAAGGAAAACTCTCCTTATATACCCCAGTGTATGGTGGGGGCATACTAGATTTTCTTCGTTAACTTCTGAATCATGGTACTATGATCCGTTTGAGGGTTGGAGTTTGAGAGTCACCCGACCATGAACAGAAGGGTGACGTTATGTATCTGATCCGACTTGACCCTAGACAGCCAATCAAAGACGGCCCTCAAGGAAAATCGCTGCGGTGCGCAGCGTCCGCCCTCGGTAAGGGCAGAACGTGAGTTGGATTTCTGGGTGCATGAGAACTCTGGCGCAACCAGCCAGATAAGGCGAGAAAATCGTGGGGATGCTGGGCTGCGGTCAACTTGTAAGGTTTATGCCCAAGGACAGCGAGGCTTTTTTGCCAAAATATCCTTGGTTGTAGCTACTACGTCGCTCACAAGACGGCGTATGCCTCGGGGCCGAAACCACAGGCTGCGTGTGAGCACGATCCTCCAGCACTGCTCGGATCGCCTCCGGGATGAACGAGGAATCGTGCAAAGATGAATTTGACCTTTGAAGCGGGATTTTACAAGAGGGTAACAAGTTGAATAAATTACTAATACAATGTTACCTCCAAGCCCCAAGAAATACTCTTAAAAAATCCGTACACCTTACGTGCTATGTCCTTGAATGGCGGTCACCAGGGGGAGTAAAGGGCAGGGGTTGCAACTATTCCTGACCCGCACCTTGAGCAAGAGGAGTCCGCGAGTCTGAGCGAGAGATGTCTGAGGGAAAGGGGGAAGAAACAGTAGACATGGAGAGTTGGCGTTGTAGGGAACGATTGAGGGTAGGTTGTGGTGATGCTGCGACAGCGGCGCGGGGAGGGCTCGAGGAAGAGGCTGAAGGGTGTCCGGCCGGGAACTGTTGTGGCGGCTTGCCGTTGACCAGCGTCAAGGGAACATACACATTCGAAAGTGATTCCGCGTCGGGAGACGGCGACGCAGCACTGGTCGACAGACGTCTCTTCTTTGATCGAGGGGAGACCTCAGGATCATCTTCTAGCTCGGCTGTGTTTTCGGCAGAGCGCTTTTGATGTTGATACATGGGGCGGAGCCGGTGAAACAAAGCGGGGATGCGAGACACTCGGCCTACGAATTGAGACCGCAATTGATCGGCGTTCACCCATTGGAACCTTGCGTTTGCGACATCTTTAAGCTCCTCTTTTGCGGGTTTGGATAAGCTGAGCGCCTTCCAGGGATAGTGATAGCCGCTATCAAACTTCTCTAACGCCTCCCTATCTTTCTGCATCCAGCGATCCCCGTCGGCTTCTTCGTTAAGCCAGCCAATGTCGATCAGTCTGCGCAAGTGCCGTCCGTTGATGGGTGTTCTCTTGGGATCAGGGTTTGCCAGCAACGCCTCATAAACCTGCCATGCTAGGATGGGGTCGAATAGTTCGGGCGCGCGTTCCTCAACTGGGGGGGAGTTTTCATATGCAAAATCGCGAACTTTAATTCCTCGATGTTGTATGTCGTCAACGATTTCCTCCTGCGTGAGATCCATAGGAATGATTTCTGTTGGAACCGGGGAGGGGGCGGAAGCAACTTGTTCTGGGGCCTGAAAAAGACTTGAGCACACTACAATAGAAGACGTTGACAGTGTACTCACAGCATTATCTGCCGCAGGAGGGGATAGAGAGATAGGCATAGGAATATTGAGGCAGAGCTCGCTCTGTGTCCTGCGACCGAACGAGGGCCCTTGACTGGACTCTCCTATCGGCTCGGAGCGTGTTCGGCCGGGTGCCAGAAACTTATCTTCTGGGGTGTTGTAGACGACGGAGAGCGTGCCGGGAATGTGGGTCTGGAGGTTGAATTGTAAACCGAATGGACCTTGCACTTCGTATGCGGGCATTGGATGAGTAGGGAGGAGAGACACAAGTTTTGGCTAGTGGGAGAAGAGGTGTGCGAGTGTGTGGCGAAAAGCGTAGACTTGGGGTGAGTTCCAATGCGGGGCCTAGATATATGTGTGCGAGGTCTATTGTTCTTGTTCCACCTTTCCACAGGTCCAAGGCCGCCACCAAATCGGGGATGATGGCAGGTCAAAGCGGAGTAGCGACGTTCCGACACCACAAATACGAAAAATTGGATTTCAGTCTTGCTTTGCGCGAGAACGACCCCCGCGCGCCTGTTGCAGCTGACCGTCGACTGACCGAGTCAAAACGACGCGAATGGTCAAGCCACAACGAGCTGAGTTGCCCGAACACGCCCGGCAGTTGCCGAAAGATGATGTCCTTCCAGAAATGGAAGTCTCTATTCGTCTGCGATCACGCTCGGTTCGTCGTTGTTCCTGATGATGCCATACAAGACAAGCTGCTTGTTCCACTTCATGTACAATACTTATATCCAGCCTCTAGGAAATGGCAGCGCACTGCATTGTCTGTGCCACACTGCTTATCATCCCACCGCCCATTTGCGCATGAATACCACAAGTTATTGTGGACTCCCGCGTTCCGCGTAATGGGCCATAAGGACACGCTCGATAGAAAAGAAATGATCGACTATGCTTTGAGCTGACGAGGCAGGTTTTTTTCCTCGTTTATCTCAACTGCTGCGCCCGATCTATCAGCATGTTGCTTCCAGGTGGCTTCGGGGCACACCCAGACCACGACACCCACATTCCACATCGAGTGAAATTCAAATTCTCGCCACCCATGACGTACGTGATAGGCTTGACATTGACCGCGTCGTCAAATGTGTGTAGCACGACGTCTCCTGAGCGAACTGCCTCCCATATAATGCCCCACAGCTATCGCCTCCTTCAACAACCATCAGGCGAATTTACAGGTGATTCTTTCGGTGAAATAGACACACTGTTTCTCTACATCACTGTAAATGCCCTGTCCCCTCTGGTCCGTCTATCTGCAATCGACGTCGAGAAAGCTACGTCTTGCATCCGTCGATGTTGAAATTTTGACGGCGGTTTCGGAGCTAGCTACCGCTGGCGCAGAAATTCATTTCTGTCAAGGTGAGAATAACAGCATCGCTGGGCTGTGTATACGATCTCACACCTGTGTTCGTATCAAGTCTTCGTTTGTGTGGCTGCGCTCGCGATTCTTCATAGATTAGATGAAGTTGATCGTGATACCCTGTGCTGGTGGCTGTCAGAGAGATAGCTTTCGGATGGTGGCCTCAACTGGGCGCCCTAAAAAATTAGCAGACGTAAGATCGAGAGTCCCCTGGGTGCTGTGGTGTGTTATTCGTTCTTCGTACTCTCTCTGTTGTCCATTCACAACAGAATCACTTGGATCGACAGCAAGAAGCTCGCTTCTTTCATCCTTTCTGCACAGGATTTGGAGACCAGTGGGATCGCAGACTGTCCCGGCGTTGGCAGGTAGACGTCTTCCATGCCCACTTCGGAAATGCAGGTATTTACAGCTACATCGTTCGACCTTGTCTTGTTGTATAATTATGAATCACAGGTTTGTCTCTATTGGGATATCCCACGCTGGTGGATATAGATCCGAGGTACTGCATTCCTGCAAGCATCATCGAGGCTATGGGGCTCAAGAAAGGATGGAAAACACTACGACGAAGCCCAGCATGACGCCATCTTGTGACTAGTACGAACCGAACAACACCCTCGGAATACGGGAGATTTTCAGGTTAATCGACCTCTCTGACATAGGCCAGACTGTGTCGGAGTGCGTCACAATGGCAGTCCCGTTAGACTCACGCAGGAGGGTTTCACCTGTGCATGTTCTAAGACCTAAATTACCCAGCCAAGTGGAATCGGAGGAAAAGAAAAATAAGTGTGAATTTCAGCCAAACCAACTAAAGTGTGAGGGAGCGATGCTCTTCTCTTAGCAGCGATTCGTTCAAACGAAACTACCTCAGTATCGACTTAGGCGTGAGTAGTCTCTATATCCAAACTGGTATCTGTCATTCAGGAATAGGACAACTAGTTCGTTGACGCCATGAGTGCAATCTTAACCCCTCAAGGCCTCATTCATCGATCTGGTCACGCGGCCAAGCAACGATTTCCTTCGCAGACATTTTCGGTCCGCCCTGCTGGTCAATTTATTGGCGGTGATTTCATGATAGCCAAAGAACATGAATATTTCGACTTTCATGAATTCCTAGCGAAACGCCGGAACCCCCTGCCCCAACATCGCTGAGTCATGGATAATCGGCTTTCCGGATTAATTCTGACTCGAAAGAGGCCATCAGGGACTGAAGTCATACCCCGGCAAAAGTGGGGCTCGATATATGCAATCGTCTTGCAAGTTGCCGCAGAACCTTGAGCGTCATACGACCGTTACGATCCAGGTGTTGCTTGCCGTTTGTGCCCTCTCCGACCGCATCGGTATTGCAGTCACCGCGTTAGTGAATGAGCCCACCATCACAGATTCTACACACTCTGATGGCCCAGCATAGTAGCACATAAACCGTATGTAAGGTAGGCGTCATACGAAATCAGCAAACAATACATATTCTGAAAATCAAATAACCGCCCAGCAGCAACACTTTAAATGGCCCTGTTAAAGAAAACTGTACTTTACTTCACACTGGCTGCTTTTCGTCAAAATGGATGCTCGAGTTTTCCTCCGTTTCTGAGACAAGTGGGGTTCGTTGATTTCGCATGACGCCTACCCCACTCAGTACATTTAACTTCGCGAGAACGTGCATATTCTTTTTGAAGCATGACTGCAGTCGGTGTCGGGCCACCATGTGTGGCGACGAGAACTACTAATCGTTAATTTCGGGGGTCCGGTAACGAATCTGAGCCGACAAGCTGGTTACAAATGCGAAGAAACATAAAGACCGCGGAGCAGCAACAAAGGAACATGAAGATCCATTCGATGTTAGATAAGTTTCGGTGCTGCCAGCTGATTGTACCGCGCGTGAACCGTGAACGATTACGATCTGCCCATGATCAATGTGAACGGTGGGGTTCGGATGAAAATCGAAGGCGGTGAGAATATAGAAAGAGCACTTGCCAAAAGACCAGTGAGCCATTCGACCCAAAATTGAGCTTCACTGAACTTGCTGTGCTCGATTCCACATGGCCCGGAAGCCATCTCTGCAAGGAAGTATATCAGTGACTGTCGATCGAGCGAGAAGCGGCACCGGTCTTTACATATTGAAAGCATCTATTGGCTGTGTTGCGTTCTCGCCTTCTTGCAGCATCGCCAATTTGATCCTCGCAGTTAATGGCTTGGTGGTTAGTGCCGTGATCCTGCAATGCTGGAAGGAGCAGATGAGGCTAGAAGGGTCAACTCATTCATTGTAAGCTTCAGGGTTACGATTGATGGCGACCTGCTGCATTAACTCGGAATGACCCCCAAGCTCCGTGTGGAGTTGATTGGAGACTTGTTCGTTTCCGCGGCAGTTGACCAAAGTGGATCGTCCGACTAGTGTTACAGCCCTCCTCAGTTCCTATCGCGAGTCACATCACGATCATTTTTGACACGTCTTTTTCCCTGCCCTCCTCCGCATGTTCAGCTCGTGTGCATTATGAACGTTTCTTGGCGCGCCTTGTTTTTTTCTGAAGAAGGATTCCCGTATCAGAGTTTCTCCGGTTAATAACACGGCCAGTGGTATGATCCGCGACGTTGCTCAACAAGTTGATTTTATCGACTGACCAACTTGAAAGAACAAGATGTTCGTCGTTGGGTCTTTTCACCTGACAAACTCCGGCGAAACTTGCACGTGCACCGACTCAAGCTAATTTCGGACTAGCCGCCATGCTTCTTGCGCATGTCCGCACAAGATGGATTTCGTCCAATTCGTTCTTTTGCAACAGAGTCTGTTCTTTCCCTTAATCTCAGCCAGGATGCATCATGGCTGACGTGATTCTCAGGCGATTTCAAGCTTCCGGTGCCCGTGAACCACGTACAAGTGGCAGTGAGGTGGTCGTCAGGACCGCCCTTGCATGACCCCAGTCATTATCGAAACGTGGCAGAGAATGGACCATGACATCTTATGAGACTCATCCATGCGTCGCATCATCGCCATTAGTCGCTTCGCTAAGTATTTGGCGATGTCCGCCTCATGGCGAAGGATATCTAAAGCCGCGCACGACTCCCGGTTCCCCAAGCCCCGCTCCTCCTTAGTGCTCATCCCAGCCTTTGGACGTTATCCTCTTAGACAACAGGACATCCTATTTTGACGACTTTTCACGAGCGAACATGGTATCCAAAGTTCTCGGTGTACTCATCCTCGCACGTAACGGGGACAGGTCGGAGTACTTCCAAGATCCCTACAGCTACGCACCGTCCTTCACCGAATCTACTCCTCTTGGTGCCGTGCGTGTGGTCATTCCCTCGTCAGATTGTGCGTGCCACTAATATTCGAGATGACAGGCCGAGTCTTTCCAGCTTGGCTCTTACCTCAAGTCCACATACCTGGACTCGTCGTCTCCTCTCCACATTCTTGACATGCCTCTGGACCCTTCACACCCAATTCCACCCAGCAAAGTTCAAGTCCATGCAAAATCAGGTGGAGAAGGCGCTGCAATCTTCGATTCCAGCATTGCCTTGTTACAGGGGATGTTCCCACCCACACCCTTCAATCAGATCACACTTGCTAACGGATCTACCGTCACCGCCCCTCTCGGGGGTTATCAATACGTTCCCGTCGAAATGGCTACGGAAGGGGGTGACCGCGTGTTTGAACCTTGGGTTGATTGCAAGGTTCGTATCTCGCTTTCCACGCCATGTGGCATTCTTCATTAAAGCTGTGTCTAGGCTTTCAAGAAACACGTTTCGGAAGTCTACACCTCTAACGAGTTCAGACAAGCCTCCAAAGACGCACAGCACTTCTTTGGATCAATCCATGACTACATGTTCGGCAGGCCCACAACTCTTGCTGATATGGTAAGTCCGTTCGTGTTCCCATCTTGTGGCATAGCTAATTCCTCTTGTCACTCTTAGTGGAACGTACGTCAAATCCATAAACTGTATCTTTCCTCCTGAAAACTTCGCGGGCCAGGTCTATGACTATTTGAACACGCAACTTATCCACAACCAGTCTTTTGCATTTCGTCTTCCCCCGACCTTGATTGAACAGGCACGTGGCTTGGCGAACTATAAGGAGGATGTAGTCTTCTCTGACAAGGATATCGGAGGCGTAGGAAACAGTGAGTGGGGCTCTCGTACCCGAGGTCAGCAGAGCTGACATCGTGCCCAGTCGCCGGACGGGCTATCCTTGCCCCAATCATCAAGTCCCTTGAACACATTGCATTTGACGACGACCCGCTCCGTATTTTGCTTATGGAGACGAGTTACCAACCTTTTGTTTCTCTGTTCCACATGTTGGAAATGGCAGGCAACAATGGTCCACTCCACGGCATCCGTGCGTGTCTATCTGGTTTCCATTGCAGCTTCGTTTTACTGACCTGATAAATAGCCAACTACGCCTCGGCCTTGTCCTTCGAGCTCCTCCGCGGTCCTGCTCCTGAGCTGCGCGACTTCGTTCGCGTCAAGTTCAAGAACGGTACCGAGGACAGCGAGTTCCAAACTCTCCATGTCTTTAAGCACCCCGAGGAGGAACTCCCAGTCACCGAGTTTATCTACCGCCTTGAAGTACGTACCTAGAAGCACCTCCTCGGAGCACGCTTTCCTCATGTCGGTTATATTACAGCACCATGCGATCTCGGACGAGAAACAGTGGGCTTCCGCGTGTTCCACAGGCTGGTTCCCATTTGACTTCGGCGCCAACACCGCGAGCGAGGGTAACTCCATGTCCGTGTTGATCGCGATTGTTTCCCTCCTCTCCTTTGGTCTCTTTGGCCTCGCGGCATACACGAGGTGTGCGCGTGCCAAGCGCGCAAAGCGATACGAGCTGTTGAGAGAAAACGAGGTTAGTGTTGTTATGCTCGAAATATGGTCAACCCATGATCCTCATGCGACCTCATTTAGGGCGAGGACTGCTTTGTCAACGAAAAGACTCGCTTGCTCCCGTGAATGGAGAAGACGCTCAGGATGAACCTTAGTCCCGTACTGTCCTGACGAACCGACGATTGTTTGTTTCGTGGAATGTATGTACTCTGTTGTTGAATTTCATCCTGTATGTATTCTATCTTTCCACTGTCTCCCATACGCTAGCATCTCTACGCTTCTGTTTGGTTTGCCCATTCTGTGTCCACAAGAATTGTTGCATTTCTACCAAGTACTGAGTGCTTCTAACACCCTCAGTAGATAGTTCGGTTCTACGTAAGTAACTCTTATCACATAGAAATGTTACTAGTTTGTTACGATTGCCTGCCCGAGGAACACGGTGGTGGGCGTCGAAAATTGAAATAGCCCTTATCCGCCAATAGTGGCACAACCCATCTCTCCCCGATTTGAGACCGACAACCTCCAAATATGATATATGACGGTCGGCTGTAGGCAAGATCACAGTGGGTGAGAATGAAAGGAGCACGCCGTTAGTAAGCATAACCCGAGCGGCATTTGGATCGAACGAATGCGATCGGGTGGTGATACCCTGATCAGTGAGCACTGCAGAGGTCGTCTCTCGATGATCAAATTCAACATTAATGTAATTCCCGCAGCACATCTGGAGAATATCTCCAAAGTAAACGCCTATACGAATCCGATCTGATTCGTGCTCGCTTTTGATCCACCACCCTCATTCCGTCAGCTATCTTCGTACAGATTTCATGATTATAGAACCCGACCTGTTACGAAGTCCTTGCTTGAATGCAAGCGCAAGTGGGTCCAGGAGAGCGTAAACACCTTCGTGCGATGACAACTTGAAGTTTGAGAGACCATGCTATACCTGATCCTGAATGAGGATTGTGATCATGATGAAGCCGACCAACCAAAAGTTCAACCTGTTACCGTTGCAGCGCGTGATACAATTCGATGACCAGTTCTGACCGTGGTTCAAGCTCAAGCTCGCTTCGGGTTTCGCCGCCGGAACTAGCCCTAGGGCACTTCACGGTCATCTTTGGAGATAAGATGACCACTTGTGATCCCACTGTATCCCGTAAAGGATCCCCGCGGCGACCATTCAATCCCGCCGTGTAGGTAATCGTGATTCGTGATGGGATGACTCGAGTTATCATGAGATAATAGTCATTGAGACAACATCTCCATCACAAGATTTTGTTCCTCGACGGAATGGACATCGATGAGCGACCAGGCTATCCCAAAGAACCGCGGAACGCCGTGAACAGGCTCAACAAACGAGGTAAGCATGGTTGCTAGACCACCACTGGAAAACGGAATATGTGCGATGTTGACTTTCTCTGTCCTTATAGCGGCGTATGACTACGAGACCGTTCATAGCATCGTCAACGCTGCAATCGTACTCCACATTTCTTTCGTCCCACCACTGCCCTCAGGATTGTACGAGGATGTTGAGGACCGAACGCCGATCGTTCTACCCATGATCGGCAAGATGGGTATATATCCTGAGTCTGGAGATGACCTCCCTTCTTGCTATCTACACGGTGAGTGCCTCGTCGGATCTCCGGGGGCGTTTGCCCCGTCCCCACCCCAAGCGAAGGCTTAACCCCCACTCTGACGTCACAGGTCACGTCTCTAGCCGACTGATGAAACTCCCTTCCGCCACCTCAGCAACTTCCTCCGAACCACGCGAATCAGAAGGACTTGCTGTGTGTATTGCCGCGACGCACGTAGATGGTCTCGTGCTCGCCCTGAGTCCTTTCTCGCACAGCTACAACTACCGTTCTGCCATCCTTCAGGGACGCGCCACCACTGTTGATGATGCCGATGAGAAGCTTTGGGCGATGACGCTCATTACGAACGGTGTCCTTCCGAATAGGTGGGAGAACGCTAGGAATCCGCCGACAAGTGCGGAGATGCAAAGTACGCAGATTATCAAGGTTAACGTCACGAGTGCGAGTGCAAAGATCAGGGCAGATGGTCCGCACGATGAGAGATGGGATATGCAGGATGCGGAGCTGACAAAGAGGGTGTGGACTGGGGTTATACCGGTGCGTTGACTCTTCTTGCTGGAGAAGTCTGTGAGCGAATACGTGGGATCGCTTTGCAGGTTTTCGAAGGACTTGGCGAACCTATTCCCAGCGACTATAATGAAGTTCCAACCATCCCAGAAGATATCCGAGAGTACATCAGAAGGGAGAATGCCGACCGAAAGAACAGCGCCATCCGTGCTGCAAAGAGGGGCACGTAGCATATTCGAGAAATATAGATTGTGGATTGGAACAAAACGTCCGAATATCTCTTATCTTTTTGGGCACCAATAAGTAAGAGTCACACTTCAAGGGTATCAGGCTCCACGCTTGTCCGCCAAATTCGTCATGCCATGTGTATCCGACGGCGACACGCGCAGCCTCCTTCCTACGGAGCAAGCCTTGTGTCAATAAAGGCGCAGTCCCATGTCCACTGCCTCATCCGTTTTAAACGGCTTTGACGTTGGCGATCATTGGGAAGCATAAAGCTTCAATTGGGGAAACAGATCAGACCAGTGTCCGTGAGGTATGCATCCGTCGGAGGTCTCCGGTGCTGTGAGGAAAACGTCCAATAAACACCAAGTTATGGTCTGGGGTTAGAGAAGCGGCCACGCGGAGGAAAATTGTTAGTTGTGCGTCAACAACTGACGATCCAAAACGTTTTCCGTGCCTAGTCGGCGCCAACTGGATGGGCACATCGAGGGATCTGTGAGTGCAACGAAAACGAGGGGGAGAATATGCAGGTGCGCAAGTTCGTCTTGACAGCGCGTAATTGAGCGAAACAGTGTAGCTATTTCCAGGCGACCACCCGGCGCTCCTCGACCTCGTAATATATTACTTTACTCGTAATAATTTCGATTTTATATCTCTTATGATAAAACCGCATGGCTTGCCTTGACCTAATCCTTGCGATCAAGACGGAGGCTCTAGCCTCTGAAAGTTTAGAAGATCGATTGAGTTTAATGTTCCTGAGTGTGTTTGCAGGATGGTGACCGCGGGTTAAGAACCACGAGCTACTTATCGTGAGGGAAAGGGTTCTCCATCCGGTCACCACGGCTTAGGGGTGTAATTTGAACTGTGACTCACCGCGCGTCGTCCTAGTTTCCAAGCAGATACGCCACTTCCTGTGCGATGGTCACGAGATTGTGAGTCAAGATCGACCCCTGTATTCAATCACTGTGGGAAGACGACACTGGACTGGAAGTGAGTCAATACGAGAGCGTCAGTAATTGGATGACCTCTGGGAACAGAGCGGCCATCGACGGCGATCGTGTAAGTCGGATCAGCAGTCGGCTTGCCATCTAGGTCATGTGGAGAAGACCTGTAGGGTTCGTCAAATAGGATCCTGCGAGCAGATGCCAGTAAGTATCGGAAGACGTAATCAACCACAGGCTAAATAAAGAACGAGGGTAATAGCGTGTTCGACAGGGGGTTAGGGGGTAACCAGGGTCTTCCCTTATATGGCAATTGTGGCACGATAAGTTTAGGCTGAGGATTCTTAAGAAATACTTGGAGAATCGCAAGGTTAGGGTATCTCCTGAGCGAGTGCCTAGTCTAGATCAGACATATTTACTGGGCAATGTCGGTGATAACCTGGGATATCAAGCAAAACGTTGAGGCTCTTGAGTCTCAGGGGACAGGACCACATGATATTTAACTTTGCGGGCCGTGGAGCAGAGGGAGCGGGGTCAGACAGGATCTCAGACATTGCTGGACGACGGGATGATGCAATGGTGGTGAGCATGTGGTGTGAGATCATGGGGTGATGCAGTGCTCGGTGTTGCCTAGGAGTAGAATGGCCGGTGTTGAATAGTGCGCGCTGGCCCCACTTGCGGCCAATATTAGACACTATTATGGAGATGATGTACAGATGCTGACGGGTATTACGGCTGTTCAGCGCGCTGGCGAGTAAGAAGGAGCTGTAAAAGGATACCCCCGACGTCTGGAAGATAGAGGTACACTCCCGCGACAGTGGAAGCGAACATTGTCAACGGGAGTTGCACACGAAGAAGAATTCATTTAGGCGGATGCAGGTAAATGACCCACGAAAAATTTCAGCATCGAGATGTGTTGGGAAACCGGTTTACACAGGAGCTAATGACGCGATGGGAGAGACTCAGGGACTGGACGAGTGTTGTGACGAGGCAGTACAGAGCGGGGAAACATACGAACAGGAGGACGGGGCAAGCGTCGAGACTGTGCCGGCTATGATTAAGCCGACATGCCGCGGAAGCAGTGACCAGAGGACAATTGCGTGGCTGTGCGGGGTATGGATGATCGGACAACGAGGCCGTGACGGCATCGTTTGGCGAGGGGGAGGGCAGACGGACAGTCATCATCGTATATTTTTATTCTTAAAGGCAAGTACAAACCAACCTTCTCCGGAAAAAAGGATCACATCAAGGAGTTGCATTCCTAGCGCTCTTCACTCCAAATCTGGTGTGTCTGTTGCTTATTCCTCATGACTTTCTAGCAACATTTCCCCGTCTGCCAACTAGACTACGTGCCTGCTCTCCATCGTGCTGCACGTACGCGATTCCCTGCCACTTCGCCCTGATATCTCAACTCCAGTCGCTTCACCGAGAATCCTTTCGGAGTCGCACCTTCCTCGTCCCACTTCCTTCCTGGGTCACCAGCTGACACATTCCCTCATCAACCCGTTCTAGAACCAGTCCTCCACCTTCTTCACCTGTTCGAATACCCCCACCTATTTTTCGCACTCGCATAATATATATCTCTCAGAGTCGCATATCCCATCAGCCTAACTCTACTACGTATCCGCAATGGAAAACCGCCGGACGCCCGATGATCTGGCGCTCCCGTCGAACCTGAGCATCACCGGAGGTATGCTCTCCGTATTTTCTGCTTCGATCCTACCATCGCCTTCTTCCATCCTTTCCCTCATTTCTTGTTCACACCGGCCAACCATACACTCGCAGGATCTTACTCGATCCTTCCTATCCTTGGTTCGCACTCTGGACCCTCCTCCCTTTGTCTCTCCCCTTCTACTCTCGTCTCCTTTGTTTCTGAATTCTTGGTTCACTTACCACTCTCCCATATGCTCGACATCGAGCAAAGTCTCACGTTTACCTGATAACTCCATTGCAGGTCCCGCCACTTCATCCTCCAACGCTGCGTCTTTCTCCCGTCCATCTCGTCGTCATTCTCAGCTCACAACGCACAACTCGCTTTCCCCATTTCCTCAGCACCACAGTCGCCCATCGGACCGTCAATCCCACCAAAATCCTACCACCTGGTTTCGCCCGAGTTCCGGTGCCTCTACCCATTCCGACACGTATCAACCCTCATCAAGTACAGCCACATCTAATTCTTCCACTTCGTCGTCATCCTCCATGATTATATCCGCCTCCTCATTCTACGACCCCGCGCATACAAGCGCCCTCCCAGATTATCATGACCTCAGTATATGGGACCCTTTATTTGACAGTTCAATTTCTCGTGTTGCAGGTGCGCACGATTCATACATCGAATAACCGGGCAACCGGCGCTCATTAATTCGGCCAAATAGGTGACACCGGTGAACTTCAGTTTCCCAGCGGATATGGGCTCCATAGGGTGAGTGTCCATGGCGGAGGTAGTCGATTTCACGCTCAGTCCCAATCTCATAGCCTGAGACTCAAAGTGCGCAGCATCGTCAGACCGCGCCAATTCCTCATCCAGGGGGTGTGCGGCGTTATGATCCTCTTCCTACCCAGGGTCAAACCAAAATTGACACCCAACCAACTTTCCCAGACCAAACAGACAACCACGAACGAAGACCGACACAGAGCCAGGTAGGATTTCTTTGTCTTTTTATCGATCAACCACTTCGTTTCTGACTCCGATCATGTGTTCACCATCACCTTGTGACGTCACGTGTCATCTTCAAATGTCTCCAACAGCAGCACTATCAAACACCCCAAGAGCTTGCGCACCAACGAACACAAGAATTACTCTCATTGGACACCTCGTATACCCAACCTCACACCCAAGAATCACACTATACATCGAACCCGTCGACGGAGCATCCGGCAAGTTTTTCCCTATCTCATCCTCAACAAGACACCTCAGAGGCATGCGGCGCCTCGGGAGAATATCCTATTCAGCAGAGGAACGATCCCTCGACTTCTTCGTCATCAGATCATGCTCCCGCAGACTCTTACTCTGAGGGTACGGAGTTTTATTACCACTTTACGGACGCCAACGTAGGGATCAACATTGAACACGTGGATGAGCCAACGACCATCTACGAGAATATCCAGGCTAGTCGCAGCATGCCATCGTTTGTATGTCACGTTCTACATTATCCACGCCTCAGCCTCTGTTCGCATTTGTGTTTGGTTTGTTCTATGGCTCATCGGTGGTTGGATTTCCACGCGAACCTCACTCGCTCCGCGTGGCAGCCTTCTGGATCTGCTTACCTTAATGGGAATCCACAATTATGTCTGCTCTGTTTGCTTTCCTGTTCTTCATCCTTAGGTTAACTCGGATGCTCACACACCTCATCTCCCAACAGCCTACTCCCGCTGCTGTACCCCCCGGCATTGCACCTGGGCATTCGCATTCTTTATCGCCACATGTCCCTTTTTCGAGTTTCACACCTCGGGCTCACTCTAACACTCCCGCGAGCGATACTGGTAAGTCACTACCAATGGTTCTGTATCCGAGTTCCCATCCGTTTTTGAATCAATCCTTGCATTTTCTTGCCACTCTTTCTTTCGTTCCTTTTCGTGGTCACGGGGTGCTCCTCCTCGGCATCCACTTCGTATTTGCTCATTCATGGACGATTTATTACCCTCTTTTGGGAAATCATGCCTCGTGCACTCCCTCTTTTGGTTGTCTAATCGCGCAGCCTGTCGGGCAGATGTCATTCACCCCCCAAGGATGGCATGCCTTCCATGCAACCTGTTGCCCTTTCCCCGAAACCGTCGGAACACGCTGGTTTGGGCGCTGTTCTCATGGCTACCGTGCAGAGTGTGTTCCATGTAATTGGTTCGGTGTACCTCGGAGTATCTCTAACACGAGCGCTCCGTGACCACCGTGAGTGTGGACCTGTCATAGGGTTTGGGGTGTGCGGAAGCATGCCTAGCCTTTGGGGTCGCTTCGGATATGAAGCTGCCGGCATGGGGGGGTATTCAGAGATCTTTACTTTTCACTTTCATCCTTTTGAACTTCTACCTTCAAACGTGGGCGATATCGATTGCGCGGCGTATCTGGGGCTATTCTACCCCTCCCATACTTTAAATCTCTGTCTTTTAGTTTTTCCTTTTCTTTCCTGCCTTCACCCGTTTCTGACGATTCTTTTTTCGTGCTTTTTTTTATGCTTCGGGCTGCTACTGTACGATGGATCATCGAATGCCGTCGTCTGGGTCTGCACCCGAATCCTCTTCGTTTCCACCTTCACCTTCGTCTTCTTCGACCTGCTCGACTGGTACTTTCTACACTTCGTCGACTGCTTATTCGCTCCCTTTCACCCCTTCACGTTCTCAATCCCCGTCTTCACGTGCCTTTCGCCTTCCTTCTTCTCCAGGCTACGATTCATTATCGCAGTCGAATCATTCACACTCCAGCCGCGCTGCCGCCCCTTCCAGACCTATTCCTTCCACTGTCTCTACGCTTTCCACGATGGCTAACCCAAGAATCCCGACATACACAGGCACTGGTGGCTACAGCGCATTATCTCCTACAGGATCGTACCAAAGCAATCCAGGAACAATGATGACGACATCTACCAGATCCTCTACCGACGAAGGCAGTGGAAATGGTCGAGCCAGCGGGATGTCATTATCAGTTATGACTGGCATGTCGGGCTCGGAATCGTCACGTGTCTCAGGAATGGCGGCTTCGGATTCTTCAGGGGGCTATAGCCACCACAGGACAGGGACGTCCGACAAATCGAGGGGTAAAATGAGCACCCAAGGGCTGGACCAGCGGGTGCAAGTTCAACCAGTGGAAGGGCACGAGCACCGTAGGCAAAGCCACGTTCACAATTCATCTGTCTCGACTGTGACTGGGTCCTCCCCTCCACGGCCTCAGGGAGGGAGAATAACCAGTGCCCAATCCGCAAGTGCCTATTCGATGATGGGTTTGGGAACTGGGACAGTATCGGGATATCGGGTCCAGCTAGATTATGCGGCGCAGCTCTCGCATGACCAGTACGGGTTTGCGCAACACCAACACCCACAAACGCAAGTCCCATCGCACCCTCGTGTTCCTTCCCAGGGGCAGTATCAACCAATCTTGACTGTTCCGGGTTTCGCCAGGGCTGCGCCGTCGCAATCAACGACTCAGTCTCAAGCACCGATGCCCGCCCCTGCACCACTGTTATCCACGCCCTCGAGTCTTGTCAATCCATCAACCAGGCTACCCCGCCCACCAAAACGCCGGAAATTGGACGATGTGGAGAGCGACGACGAAAGTGATGATGACGAGGCTCCTTGGCCACCTACCGATGGTAGTACAGGCGCGGGTTTCAACTCCAGCCGCAGTTTTGGTCGCACGGGACAATTGAGAGGTGGAGTGGGTGCAATGGGTCAAGGCGCACCAGGGCTACCGGGTGGAAGGAGGTGAGTCTTTATTTTATGCTTTCCTTTTTTTTTTGGCCCCGGACGCACTGATTCTGACGAGCTTGCCTTCTTTCTGCTTCTCTTTCCGTGAATTTCTACATTCCAACTCATCATCTATGATGATCACATCAACTACGCTACGATCCAAACGGATGAATATGATGGGTATGGTTTCCCCGGCTCACACCTGGCCTTGAAACATCCGGCTGGCCTACGGCTATCCGTGGACTTTTTACTGCCCCGCGAACCTGGTTTACCGGTTTGAACATGCATCATTTTTTTCCATTGTGGCTTCATCTGGGTCCATTTTCCTTTCTGCCGCTGTCTCTTCCGTAAAACTCCTCCATCGGCTATTCGGGTATGCTTTACAACCGTTCGGCTAATGTTTCCTTTTTTGGGGACTGCCACCGGCTTTGTTGGCGCCACTCTGTTCCCCACTGCCTCGAACAAAACCACGCCGGCGCGACAACCACCGTATACGCTGGCGATGTAATTTCGTCACTCCCGGCTGTGCCGCCTTGATTCGTGTCAACGACCCTTCGATTATGTTTCCCATTCCGACCCCGGTGCTTCTTGTTCCGTGGCATTGACGACTACGCGTACGCGCTGCCTGTCGCTCTTCGACGGTGCTTTGGAACACAAATTACCGGACTATCTACGACGTTCGCGGCCTCTGGGATGTCGACATCATTGATACGATGTCGAATTCGGTTCGGTGACATTGCTTTCCCGACATTTCACTGCCTTCTCCACGGTCTCCTTCTCTACGCTCTCATGGCACATCCGTAGACTTGGAGCGTGCACTCATTGCAAAAAACTCAAGGTTTGTTCTGCGTTTAGCCTAGCCGTGCCCCAGACCGCTTACCAGGACCTCCCTTTCTTTATCTTTGCGGATGGCTTGTTGTGGCGGCCATTGTGTTCTCCGGCCTTCCTTGTCGCCGAATACACATGCTGCACCTATGACATGCCTGATGGACGTGTCTCTGCGGCTGGCACTTGCTCTGACTTTGAAACCCATGGAACTGCTTTTTCAATTCTCAATCCTCCGGAAACCTCATGTCGAATACCACCTTTCCGCTTTTGTCAATAACGGCCACAATGATGGGGCTTTATTTGACTTTGTCTACTTTCTTCCGCTGGTCCCTGTCACACGTGTCTACTGTCTCCGTACTTGACGTCTCTTGTTCGGAACCTTCAACCATGGGCGCGCGTCGTCTTGGAATGGATCACCTGGACCTGCCTGCTTACGCGTGCTCAATATACTCACATCCCCACCCTTCACCCCGTGATTTCCGGGTCGGACACGATCTTTTCACCCCAAATGGCAACGCATCTCACCTCAAATGGACTGCACTCCGCATCCCCTGGACTATGTCGTTCTGGATCTGGACGGACTGGCGCACTTCATTATACCCATCACATCGTGGTCTCGATCATGACTCTGGTTTGCGTGATTACTGAATCTCCGGTTACTGATGACGATGTCAGATGAAATGTGACTTTCCGGAAGGCGCCAACTCGTGCAAGCGTTGTACTTCCACTGGACATCCTTGCATAGTGGAGGGAAGAAAGCCACCCTCAAAACCCAAGTAGGTCCTTCCGTCGCTTACTTTTCTTTCTTCCGATTTCTTTCGTCCGTTCCCCACCCAACCCCGAGCATCGCTATGCCGTAAGGCTCTTGTGTGGATTCCAATTTTGGATCTCGGATGTGACATGTTCCATGATTCTCCACTGTGCCTAACCGACCAGCTGTTGCCAATCTACGATTGACATTACGCAGTGCTCTTTTAGTATATATCTTGAAGGGTCTTAGCAATGGGGGGTGGTTATCCTCCTGTGCTTCATTCCTCGTTTCCAGTTCACCCACAGGAGCTCCATCTTTTCTTTCGTTATCTCTTTTCATCAGCGGGAGCACTGCTCGTAGCTGCGGTCATCTCCCCAGGTTCTCGCGAGCCTTCGTTGCTTTTTGTCGAACTACTTAATCCGCTCTCGCATCTCTCCACTCATCCCAGCTCGCTGCTTACCCACCCGCCACCGTAACTCTACCGATTCACTCCAGCTTTCCGCTTCGTGTGTATCTTGGTCCATGCCGACCTCGATTTCTCGCTCTTCATCGTGCGCCTCATTGCGCTCCGACGGCTCTGACGAGTCTGATTCTTCGACTTTGTCTTCTGATACCTTATCATCAACATGCTCACCTCCACCCCCTCGCTTTAGCAAACGAGAATACCTGATGGCGCAAATCCGCCACAAGGATCAAATCATTGAGTCGCTTTTGAAGCAGGTCAGTGGGTTCATAGTCACCTTTCCGCCCAATTCATTGACATTTTCGTTGCATTCGTCCTCGTTTTTTTCTTATCGTGTTTGTTGGTGATGATGACGTTGCAGCTCCATAACCCCTACATCGCCACCCCTCTCTCTATCGACCAATTCAAGCTGGCGATTTCGCCATCTGACAAGGATAACGTTAGGATCGTCGATTGGATGGACCGACTCCAGAGCAGTACGCGACCGCCGGGCCAAGCTTCCCCCGAAAGAATGCAGATGATCAACGAGATGCGCAGCAGCGTTGCAGAATCCTCTCCCCCCTCCGGTCCGGCCGCTGGTGCCAATACATCTGCCCCTTACTCCGTGGAAGGCTCCCACGATGCGGAAGATGCCGATGAGGCAACGAGCGGGGAAGACGAGGCTGAGAGGGCCCGGAGTGCATTGCCGGATGCAACTGTTCCGATTGGGCTACTTGCGAATCTATCTTTGGACAAAGACAAGGAGAATGAAAAGGCCAGGGGCAAGAGTCGGGCCCGGCCAGGGACTGCCTCAGGAAGCTCCACTTTCAAGCCCGAAGACGAAGACGATAACGTGGTATGTCTTCCGAATCACTGGTACGTGGGTTACTGAGGAAACCTATCCCCTACTCTCAGGGCGTTGCAAACAAGGATTTCTTCAGACCAGGTACGTTTCTGCGACGTTTCTGCTGTGCAGAGCTGGCGAGAGCTAAGGTTAATCAGGCCCTGCCAACGATCTGAGCATCCGCAAGAGCTTGCTCGAGCGACACAGCCCCCCAGATATCATGTTGCATGGTTTGGTAAACCCAGCGGACGTCGAGAAGCTATTTGATATGTACGTTTCTTTTGCCATGCATATTCTTGGTGACTGACAGTGACCCGGAATCTAGATATTGGAAACAGATAAATGTACGTCGAACCCGATCCCTGGGGTCTCATCTGATCTTGGAGTATTATAGCCTTTCATTGGCTTGTTGGATCCGAAACTTCATACTGCAACGTCGATATTCCAACGTTGCCCGTTTTTATTCACCGTCAGTGCGTGTCAACTGTTTCATTCCCATGTCTAGTGTGAGCTGTTGGCTTATTATACCCCCTTCGATCAGTTTGCGCGATTTCGTCGCGGTATTATGCTGAGAAGTCGGAAATTTACCCAGTGGCGATGCATTTCGCGAAACATTCCGCAGCGAACGCCCTGATTGACGGCTGGAAGTCTGTCGAGCTTTGCCAAGCGTATGTACTCATGAGCATATACGCGGTTCCTGCGCGACGATGGGAGGAGGACCGTAGCTGGTTATACACAGGCCTTGCAATTAGGTTCGTATCCATTCACCTTTGTACGTGGGACGCACTCATGCTGCTGCAGGATCGCTACGGATTTGAACCTTCATCAAGTCTCGTCGACACAGCCGCAGACAGAGCGACAGGAACGCGAGATGCTCAATCGTTTGCGAGTGTGGATGATATGTTTCAACCTTGATAGGTCTACGGCAACGCAATTCGGGAAACCGAGCACGATTAAGGAGGACTACATTACACGGAACTCAGCAGATTGGTACAGACGGTCTCGCTATTGCGATCCGGTGAGTAAGCCCGAATTGTTCCCCCATCACACCGTCGGTCAGATGCTGATTTCAATGCTGCGTTCGGTAGTACGACATCCACCTGTGCGCATACTCGCAGCTCTTACGCATAGTTGGTCAATTCCACGACGAGATATTCTCTGATCCGCTTTCGCCAACCGGACTAAATAGGGCGAGTCCTTCATTGACGGTTCCCGTGATGTCGAACTCATGCAGCATACCATACGAGCAGTCACTTGACTTTCTTGCTGTGACTCGTCGACATGATGCCAACCTAACGGCTTATTTTGAGGAGTGGACGACTCGTTTCAAGGAGGAGTCGGATCCTAACGGTAGGTGAATTTGAATGCTCGAAGAGAATTATCTTACGGAGTGCTCGTGTTTAGGTGCTGGATCCCGCTTCCGTTGCACGCTACTTCCCTTGTGAGTCATCTCTCTCCCCGAGTCAATACCTTACTTATCCCGAGTAGCCTTGTCAATTATTCAAGGCTCGTGATGTATTCCTTTGGATTTCAGCACGCTTTCCAGCGTGGGATCGAGGCCAGCGATAATGTGTTCCTTACAAAGGTGTGTGCGTTTGCTGAGTGTCCGGGTTCGATACTCAGCCATGACCAGTGTTTCGAAGCTGCGACATATGTTATCAAACATATGATTGGAGTTCTTGCGCCGAGCGGTCTCATGCGCTCATCACCCGATGGTAGGCTCGGCTGATACAAGAATATCACGCTACAACTAACTGTGAATTGCACGCACAGGACATTTCATATTCGCCTCTTTTGCCTCTGCATTCTTGCTCAAGGTCAGTGTCTCTACATATGTAAGGTCTGTCGATATTGACCCCTTCAATCAGCTTCTGCGACCCGAGTTCGTCCATATCCTAACCCGAGAAATGGAGGACGAAATATTCGACTCGATCACTCGACTCATCTCGACCCTACAGGACGTTGCAATCGACGAGCGTCATACTCCCCGTCTGTACGCTCGTTTCCTGGCGGGTCTTCTCACGAGGCACCGAAAGGGTGGTGGTGCACTAGCTGCGCGTATGCAGCAACATCCTCCAGGAAGCCAAGTCGTGCCACAGCCGCACTCACAAGGCTATGCGACCGAGCATGGGGCTTCGGGCTCGAATATACATCATGCCGGCATGTACACGCACCAAGGCTCTGAGCCACGCTACGATAGCGATGCGATGCAGTTCAACCTTAGCCCCCCTGCCAACGCACCCGAGACACCACCAGGCTCGTTCCAGGTCACAAGCACAGCTGGCAGCAGGTCTGGATATGGGTCATCTCCAGAGAGCTATGACGTGAATATGGCAGACATCCTGCTGGATGCAAGACCCCTGGCGACAATGCATGCAATAAATGATGCTTGGTGGACGAATATGATGATGCCTGGGTAAGCCGCTCTATTGGCCTTAACGTTCCGCGTTGAAAGCTAACTAACCGTCGTGTGTCAGTTTCTCTTGGCCGGATGTGCCGCTGATGAGTAGTTTAAATGACGTGCGACCTAATGGAAGCGGGATTCCTGGTATACATCCAGGTCTAGGGCAGTTTGCAGCGCCAGAGGTCCGGCTAGCAATATAGAACGCCGTTGCGATATTTCCTGTATATATGGGTGTAATGCGAGGTGCGATTGTACAATACTGTAAAACGAATAGCTCAGCCCCTCACCGCACATTTATTCTCAAAAATAAGGTTACTCAGAAACTGCATGGGTTTTCAAGATTTCAATTCTTGCCAATAAGACTTGATCATGACATTGATTTCAGGTGGCCTTCCTATTAACAGAGTCTGGACCCGCACAGGGCATAATTAAAATCTCCCGACCCGACAACGACATGTACACACTTGCCTTAATTTGCGCGTAGGTTCTGCTCGCGCCGATCTCTAGCAACAAGGGGGTCACCAATGGAGCGTTGTTGTTCAACATTGATTATGGTGATCATCTTGGTAAGTCACCCCCCTTACCTGAACCTACAGCCTTGGCCCTTATCGGATGACGAGGATGGGCCTGTCCCCCTCATCTCCTTGTCTCCATCGTCCCTCAACCCCAACTTACCATGTTCGGTGAGTTGGTTTCTTCAGATTTACTAGCCTCTTTATGCTATACTAGTAGACCACCACCAACCAACTCATCCACAACCCCACGAACATATTTGCAGCTCAACTATGTAGCTTACCTAATTGTATTACCTTCGCACTAGGTACAGTAGCTAGCTTCCTTAGTGACTACTGAGGACTTCTACAGGTCTGTACCTACTTACCATCAATATAGTGATTACTGAGGACTTCTACAGGTTATGAGCCCTGCCTGTGCTCAGTAAACCAAGTTCACTCACAGTACAGAATGTTGTTCCTGGAGGCACTTCGAAGACTTTCGAACAAACGATGCCAGGAAAATGACAACGTATGCAAACACTTCGACGAGATGCAAAATGAAGTCATTTCACTCGGCGGCAGCGTCAGCGACACACTATTCACGGATTATCTCATTTTCTCGCTACCTAAGTCTTACAAGCAAGCCATCTACACTACCATTCGACTTGCAGAGCTCCAAGGAATCCCTCTCACCCCGGATTTGATCACCACAGCCGCAATTAACGAGTACGACAAGCGTCGCGGGAAAACGAGACCAAAGGGAGGTCATAGAACCAGCAGGAATGATCGTGAAGCAAGACAGAGGCCTGAAGAAGCTGCCAGAGTCAAGACGAAGTCATGGAAAGTTGAGAAGGGCAGGAAGCTGTGCGGGAGAGTTAGTGAGAAGGTTGCTGCAGTAGGTCAATCAGGTGATGAAGCTTCGAGCCTAGGAACTGACGGCGTGAGCCTTGCGACCCCGGCAAGCGGCCCTGAACTCGACCATGGAGACGAAAAGGTCAACCATATGAAAGTCGAAACCCTACGAATCCCAGACGACGAGTCGAGGACCGCGTGCGCCATATGGACCCCATGCGAAACGGAACCACATGTGGAGAGGGTCGAGAGGTGGCCGAAAACCACCAGGGACTTGCAACGAGCAACAGGGAGGCAGTGGGTACTTGCGACGAGGCCGAGAGAGGAGAGAAGGCGGTCGACAAAGTTCGTATGACCAACGAGAAGGCCGATGAAGATGTCGCGACCACAGACAAGGCCACAAAGAGCCTGAAAACCGAAGGTGCCCGCATGGAGACGTCTACGGACAAGACCGTTGCGACGAGCGCACCAACTATGTCCGTCAATGACGCCGCATGGGACGTACAAGAAACCAAACAAAAGGACTCACCCGAGGTACCCCAGAGCATGATGCTCGAAGGGGAGAAGGCGGAGTCGAGCACCGGGTACATCAACGACCAGGACGCGTCGAGAGCGTCCAACGACGCAGATGACGGCTAGTGCTGACGACGCACGGCGTCAATCGCGCACTCTGAACAAGTCCCCACCACGGTCGAAGCCCCCAGATGTGCTCGAGAGTGCTGGAAGTCGAGTAGACGAGGTGGAGGAGGCTGGGGTTGAGTTGGTGAGGTGAGGGAATCACGAGGGGAGGAGGAGTCGGGAGGGGTTCGAGAAGTTGCGAACGAGACCGCCATCATTACATCAGCAAATTGTACAATTCCTGTATAGCCTGACGACCCCTGACAGCTCCTGACAGGTCCTGACGAAACTTCAGAGGTCCACCAGGGGTTTAGGATTTCAGTATATATGGCTGCAACAAATAAGACTATCGAAAAGATTTGTGCATATGGTAGTCAATGTAATGGTTATGAGGCACTTTTTTGATGTTCTAGGGAGCTAGGGATGGCATTTTAGGGTTCCCAAAAAGGAAGGAACCCCCCTATTAATATTTAATTTAATTTAATTTTCTTGTAATCAGGGCATACAACATGAATTTATTGGCTTATAACATGAGACATTGGCAGCATTCTATCTCTATGTGTTCCTGTTTCTGCCCCCAGAATCTGTTCCTGTCCCCGTGTCCCCGTCTGTCCCCGCCCATTCCTGCATGTCCCTGCGCGTCCCTCTCCTGCATGACCAGCCTGCACCCTTTCTTTCCTTTCTTGGCCCTCTGTCCTTGTTTCATCCCTGCTTCTCTCCCATCCCTGTCTTCCTCATTGCCTTTTTAGGGTTAGGTTAGGGGGGATTCCACACAAAGTGCAGAAGTATATGATAACTGGTGGTGAGTGGGTAGAAAGAGGTAATAGGCGACGGACCCTTAGAAGTCCAATCGTCTGGCCTATTTCGTGTAAACACTATTAGGTCATTTTTAAGAAATCCTTAAAAATGCGATATCGCCGTTTGCCCGGATGATCCCCCCATCTGATAGAGCCCATCTCTAGGATCATTTTGACCCCCTGGTCAAAGAAATCGGCGGTCCGGTTTTTGAGATATCGATGAAACAGTGGTCTTTGGCTCAAAATGTGAAAATCGGTATCAAGATGGAATTTTGAGGGTTTGAAAGTGTCACCAATGGATTCAGAGGGGTCAAAAACATCTAGGAAAAATGCTCCCATCATCCTGACACTATTAGGTCATTTTTTTAGGGTTAGGGAGGGGGACCACACAAAGTGCAGTTTATCTAATACAAGTAGATGAGTGGGGGAAAGAGGTAATAGGCGACGGACTCTTAGAAGTCCAATCGTCTGGCCTATTTCGTGTAAACACTCATCAGACCTCTTTCGGTTACAGAACAACCGCGATAAGCACTTACATTAAATATGTAGCGGCAAAGCAGTGCTTTGTTTGAGATTGGTAATAAAACGGTCAGCATATCTGAGTCAGTGAGAAAACACGTTACCAATCCTGCTCTTGGCATCAGTAACGCGGGGAACGGGCTGTGGCCCTAATAATAGTCCGATCAGCCGAACATCCAAGAACGACCAAAAGGAACTTAGCCGGCTCTAGAACATGTCTAGACCAGGTACCTTACCCACGGCGGTCTAAGTACGCCGCAATTCTCATGATCTGTCAAACTGTCAACCTGAAACCGTACCTAGATTATGTAATCAGATTCTAGACTGGACTAGAACGCTGACTAATCAGGAACGTCGGCCGCCGGCGGGAAGGGTTAGGTTAGGGTTAGGAAGAGGACCACACAAAGTGTAGCGTATCTAATACAAGTAGATGAGTTGGGGAAAGAGGTAATAGGCGACGGACCCTTAGAAGTCCAATCGTCTGGCCTATTTCGTGTAAACACTCATCAGACCTCTTTCGGTAGCAGAACAACCGCGATAACACTGACCTATATAGGCCTCGGCAAAGCAGTGCTGGTTTGAGATTGGTAATAAAAACGGTCAGCATATCTGAGTCAGTGGGAAAACACGTCACGAATGTGCTCTAAGAATAAGTGACGTGGGGAAAAGGCTTCGGCCCTAATAATTATCCGATCAGCCGAACATCCGAGATCAACCGAAAGGAACTTAGCCGGTTCTAGAACTTGTCTAGACCAGGTACCTTACCCACGGCGGTCTAAGTACGCCGCGATTCCCATGATCTGTCAAACTGTCAACATGAAACCGTACCTTGATTATGTAATCAGAATCTAGACCGGACTAGATCGCTGACTAATCCAAAACCATGGCCGCCGGCGGGAGTTGCCGGTTAGGGTTCGGTTAGGTTAGGGTTAGGTTAGGGTTAGGGGGGGATTTCCACACAAAGTGCAGAGTTGAATAAAACTGGTGGTGAGTGGTTGGAAAGAGGTAATAGGCGACGGACCCTTAGAAGTCCAATCGTCTGGCCTATTTCGTGTAAACACTCATCAGACCTCTTTCGGTAGCAGAACAACCGCGATGACACTGACCTTTATAGGTTGAAGCAAAGCAGTGTTGGTTTGAGATTGGTAATAAAAACGGTCAGCATATCTGAGTCAGTGGGAAAACACGTCACCGTATGTGCTCTAAAGATAGGTGACGTGGGGAAAAGGCTTCGGCCCCAATAATAATTTCCAAACACACCGGAGGCGCGGAGCGCCGACTCACCGCGAGCGCAGCGAGCACACGGAGGCACGGAGTGCCGACCCACCGCGAGCGCAGCGAGCTAGTATGAAGGAAAAAACTTCGCCCGGCCTAGACGTGGTCTAGACAAGGTACCTTACCCACGGCGGTCTAAGTACGCCGCGATTCCCATGATCTGTCAAACTGTCAACATGAAACCGTACCTTGATTATGTAATCAGAATCTAGACCGGACTAGATCGCTGACTAATCCAAAA
>JBBPJZ010000194.1:0-29867 GCA_038089015.1 Chalciporus aff. trinitensis
CTTGCAAAACCCACCAAAGCCATCGGTGAGGTGCTGGATCGCTTCGAGAATAAGCGGTTCACGTGTGAATACAAGTACGATGGCGAGCGTGCACAGGTTCATAAGCTTGAGGATGGTACTGTCGGGATATTCAGCCGGAACTCTGAAGATATGAGCAAAAAGTATCCCGATCTCGTGGAGCAGTTGCCTCGTGTGCGTTTTCATTGGTTCGCATTGGTTCACGTCTCAACATCCACAGTGCATTAAACCAGAGACAAAATCATTCGTTTTTGATGCAGAAGCCGTCGCTTTAGACAAGGTTACAGGGAAACTGATGCCTTTCCAAGAACTCAGTAAGCGCAAGCGGAAGGATGTCAAAGTTGAAGATATTCAAGTTCGGGTTTGTCTCTTTGCGTTCGACCTGCTTTATTTGAATGGAGAGGTATGCTCAGCAGTGTTATATTGTTCAACGATGACCTGACAACGCCACAGTCGCTGCTGCAACGACCACTGGTGGAGCGCAGAGAATTACTACGAGAGCATTTCCAGCTTGTTCCGGGAGAGTTCGGGTTTGCCAAATCATCAGATGGCGAGACAACGGAGGGAATCCAAGCATTCCTTGAAGAGAGTGTCAAGGACGGCTGTGAAGGTCTTATGGTGAAGATGCTTGAGAGTGACGAGAGTCATTACGAACCAAGTCGACGAAGTGTCAACTGGTTGAAGGTAAGAGGATCCGATTCATTCGATTTCCGTACATACGATACACTGATACCTGCTTAGCTCAAGAAAGACTACCTCGCGGGTGTCGGGGACTCACTCGACTTAGTTGTCGTCGGAGGATATTATGGAAAAGGCAAACGGACGAATGTCTACGGTGCATTCCTTCTCGCTTGCTTTGACGCCGACTCCGAAGAATATCAGACTATTTGCAAAATCGGAACAGGATTTAGCGAGGAGATTCTGCAAACACATTGGGATACTCTTCGAGAACTGGAGACGGAGAAACCCCGTGGAGACATCAAAGTTGGTGGCGCCAAACCAGATATATGGTTTGAGCCCAAGATCGTCTGGGAGGTCCTCGCTGCTGATCTGAGTCTGAGTCCTATATACACCGCTGCTCAAGGACTGGTGCGTCCTTGATTCTTGCATGCGAGTCAAGCTGATGGCGAGTGATAACGCAGGTCGAAGAACGAGGTATTTCGTTGCGCTTCCCGCGGTTCATTCGGATAAGGGACGACAAGTCAGCTGATGACGCCACTGGGCCAGAGCAGGTGAGCGATCATACATCCGATTTGGATCCCTCACTCAGATGTGGAGCAGATTGCGGAGATGTATGAACGTCAAGCACTTGCCCAGAAAGGGAAAAAGGGTAAAGGCGGCGATGGCGACGATGGATTTTGGTAAATATTTCATCACGGGCTCGTTATACTACTCAGCGACAACTGGCAACCATTTTGAGTTGATAGAGGAACCTGGTATAGAGTGAGGGAACATACGACGCGCTCGCACTAGGTGACTATTTAGTGTCAGGCTTGGCTTCCTCGGTAGCTGGAGGCGCGGAGTCCCCACCGGCCAGGCCGTATTTCTTTTCACGGCCGCCATAGTACCAGTAGTTAATGAAGCGTGCCGCCTGGATAGACTGGGCTGTTCCGTTGGTTACGTGACACGCAAGGAGCAGGTAATTCCGAGGTTGGACTCGCCAGGCTACGATGTGGGTGAGAGACTAATTTCAAGTAGAAGGAAAAGAAATTCTTACCGAATCGCATAAAGACCAGCCTGGGAAAAGGAATATGAGCATGAAGAGCTGAGGCATGCAATGGCCACGGTGGACATACGAGTATCCGCCCAATGCGGTGGTCATTGTGCCAGAGATGAGCTCTTCATCCTTGCTCAAGTCAGAGATGGCAGCTATTGGGAGACCCCAGTTGGCGAACTAGAAGAAGAGTGATGATAGCATCGTGAGCGAATCATTGTGGGGAAGCGGAACTAACTGGTCCCCAGAAATGGGTACCTGCAAAAGTATTAGAGACGCAGCAGGTTCACGGGGATTGAAGGACTAACTGAAAAAGTATTCCCGTGCAGCTGGTGACCTGACCCAAGTGAAGAAGGTAGAAGCCATGATGGAATCAATTAGGGATTGACTAGGAATTGACTTTTGGGAAGGAACGATTCGGAGTCAGATGGATGAGAACAAGCCAAAAGATCAACGTCACGTGACATACATACCCGACGCTGTTCCGCTCCACGAATTAGATAGTACAGGCCCCAGGGTCACTATGCGGGTGAGTACAAATTCGTAGACTGAACGAGGTACGACGAGATGGATAATCGGTAGAACTGACGACGAACAGGACGAACACGGGACTTGAGACTCGAGGATTGGGCGTCTACTTGGATTCCCCTGAAAAGGCAATTTATGTCGTACACGTTGTGGTCCGCGCACTTGTCCATCTGCCAGCCATGCACCTGCAGGCACTCCTTTATCGAAGGCCTGATCTCCGCCTCAGGCTTGCCCTCTCTCTCTGTCTCTCTTTCCACTACCAATGCATTCTGCGTTTGCACAGAACAGCGCCGCGTTCCCTTACTATGGCCAGCCCTACCATACTTACATTCCACCAGGATACACTCGTCCTAATTTCATAGCCACACAACCCTCTTTCAGCCCTTCCCACACGGCGCCTGACTGGGCAAGGGAAAAGGTCGCGTTCCCCCAACCTCCTCCCGCTCGTCCATCCCCCCCCAGGGATACCCCCTTCATCCCTACAAATCCAGATTTGACCGATGCAGGTCACACTCCAAAACCACGTACTAAGAGAGTGTCCGCGTCCGCGTCCAAGCCCAACCCTCTCTCCGAGAAGCAGCCACTCAAATCGGCTTTGAAGAAGACTGGTGTCAAGCGCTCCGACTCTGTCGCTGTCGTGCCACTCGAGAGAACCAGGACCGACTCCAGTACACGCCCCCGCTTGGCCCCAATGACCCGTACACGCACCAATTCCAGCCCTTCCTTCACTCCAGGTGAGCATTTTCACTTTCCTGACTATCACCACCCTGACTCTCAAATGCCGTCATATCTCCAGACCACATGTTTGTCTCATTCCATGGGACAAATGAACTTCGCCTGGGAAATATCGCATACCAGGATACGCTCGACGAGATCCGGGAGCACATTTTACCAATGTGGCCCCATGGGGTATCCAACCAGATGACGTCCCCCCACTCATGGCGCGTCTCGTTCTCTAGGAACCCTTGGAACGCAACCGGATCTGACGCGATCATGTGAGCATACTCCCCCCTCAGCCTGCTTGTCTCTGATAATATTTGTAGCGTAAAACGGATGATTGCAGAATTGTTCGCTTGCTTGTGTCGTCGAGTTGGTGTTTTCCTTCGTTCTGAGACAGCAGTGACCCTGAGCACGGTTTCACTCACAGGGATTCCAATATTTGACTTCGTTACACGCAGATTATCCGGTAATACTTCCGACCACGTCACGAAGTTCCGTACTGATCCTGCATCGCAGTACCCGCAACTCGTATTTCGAGATGTTGCCGAAGACCCAGACTCTGATTTCTTTGTTGCCTACATGTCTCAATCGGGACACAGGATGACCCTTGTCCGGCCACCTCGTCGCGTCGGCGAGTTGCTTGGGCCCCGCCTGCGTAGTGCCTGGCCGTTTAAGATTGCTGCGCAGAGCGCGACCGAGGAGGAAATCTATACAGTCGAGTTGAAGCGCAACGCATTTGGGGGTTCGTAGCTGTATACCCTGAGACCTGGGTCACTCCCCTGACTGACCCTGCACTGTATAGGCCCGGAACTGAATAAAGACATCTTTGCCTCTCACGCATTACAAGAAATCGGACAACTAGGTTATACCCTCGAAGCCACTGTCCCGCTTCCCCGAACAGGATTTTGGGGATTGGGCGGCAAGCAGGAGATATGGGTTTTCCGTGGAGCGCGAATACGTCCCAAAACAGAGTCTCGTAGTGCGTCAGGACGCATGTAATGAATGTCTTGGCTCTACAAAAGGATGAGGATGGGATGTAACTATAGTCCAATTCTGTGGTGTACAAATGTCAAGATGTCGGATGCCAAGTTGTGTATGCTATACATGTGCGTCTAAAAAGTCTGATGCTCTTCAATTCATGGTTTAAGCCCGCTCTACGAAGTCAGCCAATATCAATCTGCCAACGCTGTATTCTCCTCTGCTCCCAACACCGACCTCATGTTGAAAACCCCACCAGTAAACGAACTCATTGCTGAACCGTAAAAATAGGATGCCCTGGCCAGGGTTGCCTGCTCCACGAGACCGATTATATCGGAAAACAACATACCCCAACCAAACTCGCGTCGGTCTTCAAAGGTGACGAGATCCCGAAACACGAGGGCACCGTGCTCAGAGAAATAACGCAATTTCTCCGGATCGCTCTCGTCTGTGGCGATGAAGAACCTTGGAAACAACACCGTTATACGAAGAATGAGATGTGAATCAGTCAACGCATACCTGTCGCCCTCTTCAGGTGGATCCCGGTAAGGTATCGAGGTATCTGGGCCGATATCTGGAACAGAGTATGCGGTGTAAGGGCGTTCTGACTGAAGTAACTTCCGGCCTTGATCAAGGTGTTCCAGCACTCGTTCGAGGTGTCCTATGTGCGAGTCGCCGCCCCAAGCCCAGCCAGCAGTGACGACTACGAAAATTAACGATAGGTTTTACAGCGGATCAAATACTCACAGTCCCCTCGGCGGACATGCGAGGCCAGCCACTGTCGTCCGCCGTTCATTTCAGAAATGCGGAAATCCAATTTCCGCGCGAGATCGTACACTTTGTCCAGGGGAACGATATGATGCAGCACTAACCGCTGGAACAACTCTTGCGTAGACTGAGACGTAAAGCGCATTTGGCCCTGGATGATATCATCAAGGGCCAGTCTGAGTGACAGTGGAGAATTCTGAAGGCACCCACCGGTTTTCTGGATAGATGCGTCTCACCAGCAAGCACGACGACATCGGCATCGATGTCCGCGTAATCCTCGACAAAGCCGCGAATACTGGACCTCGATGTCACCTGTCGTATGGGCATTACAACATGTTTGACAAAGTCCATGCCAGCGCTGTCGCGGAATTAATGATCACGTTAACCCTGAAAAAGGTTTTCAATACTTACGCTCCTTGAAAGGTATAAAGGACCTCGAATCCGTGCCGATTCAAAACTTCTTCTACCAACCCGTCGCTCTCCAGATCCTGGGATGCTGCGGAGTCGAACCCAACCGCCTCGGGCATCTGAGCGGCCAACTCTCTAACACCACTTCGCGCGTCATTCCAGTCGACTATTTTGTTGTTCGGGAGTAGGTTTTTGAGAAGCAGGTGGACTGGATCGTTGTCGTTACTCTCCCATTGGCCTGTTTGAACGGCGCTCTCATTTCCAGCTAGCCAGCCACCGCGCCGCTTCATGGCATCTGGTATCATGTCGACGCGCGTAACGTCGTCGGGATCGTACCATGCATTCTCGATCACGAAGAGGGTGGGCTTTCCTTGGGTCTGCTCAGTGTGTACAGCATGTGAATCTGAGGGTAGTTGGTATGCACTGCGGTCCCAATATCCACTGTTTGTCTCAAGCGTTTTGGGCAACCCAGCGTACTGGAAATACTCGGCGGCGGTGACCACCGGTTGAAATCTTCTCACTTGGGTGATATTGATCATGGCGGAGATCGGTATTTGCCATCCCATTTGTTGGTCGATCGGGAGCTTGCGCCAATCGTCCCATCCTATGGCGTCTCCTTTGTTCAGCATTGGAGCTTGATCTGCACAGACGGAACTGTTGGGACGTGAGTACCAATGCATGGTTGATTCGTTGGGAGACTTACATCTCGTATGCGCATGTGCGAGCATAAACAAAAGTGGGAAGAATCAGTGTGCGATTCAAAAGGCGAGCTTGCAACACCGAGGCTTCAATGATATATCGAACCTGCGAGTGTGTTAAGAGCGAGACTAGGGTGGATCATTGAAAAACGCACGTTATTCCATCCTAGGCCGAGACTATATTCGCGTGCATAGAAGCCCTTGGTCCGCGAAACCATTTCTCTGATCTCATCCACAGATAAGTGCTCTTTCGAAAAATAAATGGGTTCTTCAGGGGCTGCATCCAGCGGTGGCGGCGTCTCGACGACCGTAGGACTACCCATGGAGGGAGGGACACCCACAAGGGTTGGATCATGCGGTGTTATGATATCTTCGACTGGAATTTCGGAAGACATGTTGTCCGGCCGTCTCGAGGCAAAGGCAAATTCTAGATCAAACGTTCGTATTGCGCTGGCGATGATGACGACTGCAGAAAGTAAGGAGACGATAAGGACGGTGCGTCGCCTCCGAGAGATATTTTTGATGGGACTGTGACTGTAGTCTGTTGGTAGGAGGGGGACCGAGCAAGCTGAGGTGAACCACATGACCGTGCAATGACTGTAGAAAAGATACTTTCAAGATACCCGCCAGGGGAAAAGGAGTGACAAAAGTATTTTGGAAAAGGATAGAGAGTGAAGCCCAGGACCACTGGTTTGAGCAGGGCAAGGTTGTCGACAAGGCGTGGTCGTGGTTGAGGTGAGACTCTTATTATTTAATTTGAGGGGCGTCACTTCCCACTCCAACACTATCCATGCCAGACTACACAGCTGGATCATTGATCATCATCCGGGGCATACAGTAAGTACATACAGATAGAAATGATCCACGAACATTGGGTAATGATTGCCCATCAGAACATTCACAGGTTTACGCAAAAAAGGTACCTACTCTACATTACATCAATCTCAATAGCCACGACGCGAACGGAATCGTAACTGTTAGGTCATCTTAATGACCTTTGAGCCATCAGCGACGCCCACCAGGCTCTTTGCGCGGACGAGCCCATCGGCCCCCTTTCGCGCGAGCAGTTCATCCCACCAGCCAAACAGGAAGTCCCGAGCAATTAACTTAAACCAAGGTGTGAAGGAGTTGGCTGTAACATAAAAAGTCATGAGCTGTGTTCCCAGCACATTAGACGGTCAACGCACAGCTATCATCAAACATGCTCTGCAGCTCTGCCTTGTCGACCCACTTGTGATCGCGGATCTCGTTCTCGTTCGGAGTCACAGTAACGTCTGCTGTTAAAAACAAGATGTAATCGACTATGCAGAAGACGTCAGAAGTGAGTTGGTAGGTGATGCAGTGTTCCTCACCTTCGTGTTCGCCCCACATTCCATCCGAGGGGGCGAGGTAGTGTATTCTGGTAAGGTACTGGAACTGGTTCACTGGTGTCTGATTGGGGGGAATTCCAAGTTCATGTTCTAGTTTCCTCGACGCTGCGATGCGAACGCCACGTTCGTCCTTTTCGTCCTTTTCGTCCGCAAAGTCATCGAGGGGATGTGAGCAGCAGGTATTGGTCCACATGTCCGGGAATGTGATTTTCTCGCTTGCACGCTGCTGGAGAAGGAGCTTCCCATCTGAAGGGCGAAACACGAAGGCAGAAAAAGCGCGGTGGAGCAACCCCTTGTTAATGTTCTCCATCAAGTGACCTGAGGTTTACATTGTCGTGATTGAATGAGCCGTAGATGACTTGTGTTACTCACATGTTTTCTTGTCGGCGGCGCCGATCGCGTTATCCTGCTCATCGACAAGGATACAGCGCTCATCCATTAACCGTGATTGCTCTGGGTCATAGTTCGCCAAATCGATGCTGGCGAGTGCAGCACGAGCGGCAAGGACAGCTGGGGAAGACATCTGGTATCGGACGAAAGGCCGAAGAGGTACTCGGAGACAGGGAGAGGCGGGTGTATATAGCCTAGAGGAAGTGCGACTGAGTGCGAGGATAGAAACACGTCCCAAACACATGTATATAGCTGCGTGCTAGCGCTCTTCACGTCCGTCGAAGTCTTCCAAATCGCCTGATTGTAAAATTCTGCAAAGGGCAACAGTACGATAATGCCGTGATCGTTCATAAGTCGGCTGCTGCAATGTCGGCGACATAAGCCGATACAATTCATACTAATCTCAGGCAAGAGGCTAGAACAGGACACTAGCTACAGAAGGACTAAGAAAAGAGGGTTGACGCCTATTTAATACGGATGCTAATTTGCCCATAAGGTTCTTCTTGGTTCACCTGCAGGAGATCCCTGGTGGCAAGGACTGCGAAGCGAAGATTTAGCAAGAACCCAGGCCAAACATCATGAACCCACCGAGACAGTGGTACAATGCGGCGGCTGCAACGTGAGCCGTGCTGGTTGCCTTCGGGACAACGTCTTCGAAGGCAAGATTCTGGGTACCAGAACGCGACTTGTACTGCATCTTTGCATACCTGAGGAAGGGGTCAGGAACACATATCTCGGGGTGACGCCATGGCGAAACAAACTCCAGGAAGTTCAGACTGTTCTTCTCAAGGGTCATAGGATTACCCTCGGACTGCTGCGACTCGAGAGCCGAATTGTCCATGGGAACTACAAGCATTTTTAATAAGTATGTTCAATTGTCGGTCGAAATCCGGTATACCTTCAAACGCGAAATCATCATCGATCTGGCTTCCTCGTAAAACTACTGCGGGGGACCCAGCTTGATGACTCCCGGGAGCGCTAGGCAAAGAGCTTCCCTTTTGGCTGACAGAACTCGCTCGAAGTCGGGCATCTGCGAGTTCTACACTCATCCGATCGCTGCCACGGAGCCGCAACCGCCCTTCATGACCAGAAATAGAGGAGCTATTCCCCGCCATATCCCATGGAAACAGAGCACTGCGTTGCGAGTGAAAGGTATCTGAGAGAGTGGGCGGGGGTTGAGAGGCATGACGCGCTTGTCCAGGCTCCTACGGGACATCAGCCGTATATTCCAGACAGCAAGATCAAACAGACCTCTGAAGAGCGCAAGTTTTTGGTGGTCGGGGTATAATCGTCTATATCACCCCACTGCGTTGCTGTGAATCGATTTAGTACGGAAGGCTCTAGGACAAGATTCGGCCACGACAAACCGCCTGCATTGTAATCGAAGTCAACTTCCATATGGTCCGCCTCAGTTGGTGGTACAACTCCACCATCATTGCCCCAGTGGTTGGAGGTAGGCGGTGAGGTCCTATCCTCCGGCTGTTCCCTTTGCGGAATTGGTAGAGGTGGAGAGATCTTCCGGCGTTTTTGAATGGGTATCTCATCTATTGTGTAATCAGGGAAGATAACTAGCCAAATGTCGTTTACAGTACCTTGTGCTGCTATCAAGAGCCCAGACCTTGCTTCGACATGAGCCTTGAAGTGATCAACCCAAAAATCAACCAGCTCCTTTGCTTGTACTGAGGAAGCTCAGTCTGAGGTCCTAACCATATTCTGGAAGGCTTACCGCTACCAGGGGCGTCCCAGAGCAGGTTATGGATTAGCTCAGCTTGGTTCCTTTCGAATTTCTTGAGATCCAATCCACAACGAATTGCCTTTTGGTTCTCCAAGTAACGTGCGCGGGCGGCCTGTTGGCAGAAAAATCAGGCAAGAAAGGCGAGGAAAGCTTAGTGTTCACCTTGAGTTCTTCGTCTGTAAGTTCAGTCCTCGTATCAAGGAGAGGACTCGGACGTTTAGCCTTCTTTGTGGTGGCTTCTTTAGCATCGGGTTGGATTTCCCCTCCACGTTCTTGTTGAGGCACAAGTTCGGCTTGGGGAGACTGGGAAGGGGAGGAAGGAATAGCCTCAGGCTCGACTGGTTGTACTATAACAGCGAGTGGTGAGAGAAATTCAACAGGGGGTATAGATTACTTACAGGTCTGGTCAGGCGATTCCATGCGCCTACCAGGCTCAGCGAGCACGTCCAGAGCTAACTGAGATAAGTTATAGGCGCATGTGGATGGAATGTGGAGCTCACGTTCAGCATCATGTGGGACATTAATTGGTTCCTCGAGATCCACCATTCCGTAGCCCACGTCCTCCATGTCAAAATTCATATAAATGGGCGGCTGTTCGGCCTGTGAAGCTTGCCTTGTCATCGTCAGTCTTGATCGACAACCTTGGAGAAAGAACTACTCTGAAGCTTCCTTGACGGGACTTCCTCCCCATCCCTCCCCGAGCTCTCTGACGAGATCATCCCCGACTCCTTCCCCGATGTCCAATCCGTCAAACGTATCATCAAACCCAAATCCGCCCATCTGAGAGGATGAAAAGCCTGTTGCGCCACTTCCTCCAAAGGATGCATCAAAGGAGTTCCCAAGGAGGAACTCGTGGTTCTCGGGAAGTGTATGCGCACTCGCGCGCGCAACTTCCAAGTCTACACTTGTTGTCTTCGGTTTCCCTCTCCCTTTCTTTTCTTTGGGGTTGTAGTCATCGTCGTCATCGGCATCACCGGCATCATTATTGCCTAAGTACAAATAATGATTAACAGGCATGCAGCATTCCGCCATGCACGACTTACCCCCAAAGTTCAGGTATTCATCCCAGTTCTGAGGGGGGAATCAGCCGAGACTCTGAGGACAGACTCGCCGGACATTACCCACCATCACCATGGCATCAAAGTCCATCGAGAAGGCCACTTTCGGGTCCACTCGCAGAGTCACCGCGGACGATCTATGGGTACCATAAGGCAGGTATATTCAAACAATGCAAGCGAAGACAAACTTGACACTTGGTTGCGCCATTTGAAGTTGACCTTCTGATGCTGTCATTGACCGAAGCTGGCTTTCAACCCGTTTCAGGGCGTTGAAGCATGATGTTACGTCTGACAGAAATATTTCTTGTTTAACTGCCTAGCGATCAGTACGCGTCATCGGTACTAGAAAATTTCCGTCACCCTTGTATACACTGAGAAACCGGAGAGTGAGTTGAAGCGAGAAGGTAGTTTCCTGCAGATTACACACCGCGCAGCACCGACCAGCAAATTGGAGGAGAGGCGGAGAGCCAGGGGTTCCGCTGGTGTAGCAATGAGTTCACATAATTGGGCGATGTCAGCGGTCATCACAGAGCGTTTAGGGAGTTTCTTGAAGGCGGACTTAGATCCAAGTGTAGCAGCAAGCCTGGGCATACATCCATCAGTTCGTCCCGAGTTCATCGATAGTCACAACCGCAAGGTTTACTTACCACAAAAGACCAAAGCCGCTGTCTCTCTTCGACAGCAGGTCCGAAGAAAAAAACATTGTAGCTCTAGTGGTTAAAGATGAGGTTCGGGACTTGCATGATGAAGTTCACTGCGACATACAGGTTTTGAGGACGCGCCCGGGATCGTCAAATAACAGCAGAGAGCACGAATGGAGTGAACAGAGAAGGGACGATTCGGGAGAAGGCACACGGTCGTGAAGTTGTTCAGGCTGAAGGATCAGATCTTGATGAATGAACTTGGGGAGAAACCCGAAAGCTAAGAGGGAAGCTACTCAGGTTTTGGGCTTCTCTCCAAGTTATATCACCATACGTCCGGAACTCGATTGGGCCGAAATTTGTTACATTGCACCATCAACTTTCATCGAGTCAGTCTACTCTCATCCAACGTCCTCCATCACGTCCAAGAAGCCTGGCAAACAGCTCATCACGATTGCCAACCCAATGGAATCTTTCTTCTCTTGCTCTCCCATCCACCGACTCCGGAGGAATCCAGGCAAGTGTGATGCCTTTCATGAGTCCAGATTTCTTCACGCCACGCATTCGATCTAGGGAGATAACAAGTCTTGCACGACTCGCTGTGATGGGGGTGAAAGAGAAAGTGGTAGAACTCAATGTAATCAAACCCGGGGAGGATGCGTATTGTGCCACGAAGACTGACAGAAACCTTGAACAGGTTATCAAGTATATAGAGTGAGTGGCAACTTACCCTGCACTTGCTCATCCCTTGATCGGGAAAAAGATGCTTCTCCAGACATCTGGTTTGACGGGACCTAAGGAGGTACCACCTAAGCTATTTTACGGACGGGTAATTGCGGACTACATACGCGATTCGAAAACAGTTGCCTGCTTTCCTCTACCAATGATTTGCCATGAGCGAGTCGTCCGCTCCACTTTTTCCAGTTGATACTATCGTACCCAGATGGCTGAACCTCAGAAGGTGTGGCATCCGGGAGGGTTGAGAGAGAATCCGTTGAGGCGCTGAATGTGCTGCCCGATTGGCTTGGACGATGTGAAGCCATTCCAATATCCTGCCCGGCCGCGATACGCTTAGCTATTAGGTCGATCGCATAGTCAACATCTGTTGGCGCATGACTAAACAGGAGTGGTAAACTGAAAAGTAGACATGAAGATGTGGATACTTCGAAGATAAATGTACTTGCCGTGCTCTGTCTTCATGCGGAAGGGCAATAATGACAGGCGGTACATGCCAGAATAGCATGCCTCCAAACCAGTAAACGAATTTGGCGATGTACCGCACCGGAAGGATAAGAGTACAAAAGCAGATCAAGGACAGAAGCTGTGGGAGCAATCAGTAAGATGGGGGGAACACATAGAATACTTACTATCGCATAGCAACGGCTCACATGCGGACGGCGCCAAGTGTAGATACTGTTCTGTCGTGTCAAAAGGTTGCTCACTCCTTAACCAGGAACATACTTCTTGATTCTCTCGTGGAAATCGGCCACCATCTCCAGGAGATACAACAAATCGCGTTTCAGATCCTCCTCCTCATTGCGAGTATCCACTATGTCAGTGGACGGGTCAGCGATATTGGTAGACGTCTGTTTAGGATGTTTGTCATGGGTTTCATCGTTCACCACATCTTTTGCCTTTTCTTTTGCCCCCAGCTTGTATAACTTAAATAACCTCCACAACTCGATGGGCCCAAGTGTCGTGACAGAAAGGCGCTGTTGGATTATCTCTCCAAATTTGAAAGCGTGTGCAGCCTCCTGACGACGTTCCTGTAGCTCTTGCAGGGTAGGATAAGGGAATAGACCGCGTTGGAGAAGACTGATCAAGATGCGGAAAACGAAGGCAGGAAGCAGCAAGTCAAAAAACCATAGCACCCAAAAGACCTTGAAGGGTGTGAGAGCAGCGGACGCAAAGGATGTGTCGTGACTCACGAGACAATGCTTTAAACTACGCTGCTTATCTTTCCACAGAGCTAAGCGTGCCAAGTCCAGAAGGAATGCCTGGTACGGCGGGAATATGGCCAAGTAAAGTCGCTGACCAGTTAATCTCATACGTTTCAGAGTGGATGCGGATGGGACACGCGTGGCCGATGGCAGGAAGGGTAAAAGGATGTTCTGCATAATTTAGAGGTCTAAAAGAGAGAGTATCCACACAAGTTGACTTACAAATGCAATGAATTCTGAAAGTGAGGGGTTGGCGGGAGGAAGCGAAGGTGCTGTCTCTGCGAGCTGCTCCAGATACTCTTCCCCATCGGTCTCCATTAACTCCCCATGTTCAGAATCAGGGTATCCCTGAGGTAGCCTAACTTCTGTGACAGACTGGCAGGAGGGTTTGCGAGTGAGAGGCAGATATGCGAGTGAACACTCACAGCAGAGAAGAGTGATATATAGCGTTTAACCTCTTCTTCTTCGTAGAGGTGACGCAGTTGAGCTTCTGTTATATCCTGTGCCTGAGTGTCCCGCTCAGGGACTGGTGTGGTCGTTCCGACCCTGCGGCTGCTCCTGTCATCGGTGTCAGCGGGATTTGGGGTATGACGGCGATGAAGAGACTGGTATGGGGTATAAGGGAGAGTCTGGCTGGGCTCTGACATGGCTGAGGTATGTGGGTATCACTGGGAATCATCGCCTTGTCATTGTCAATGGCAAGAGGCCGCATGACAGATGGCGATGCACCTGTACGATCATGTGACCGACGCGCTCCATCGTTGTATACGCGTATTTGGCATCTCCTCCCCCCATACAAGCTCCCTTACCACTACACTAGACAGGTCCTGATACAGCGACCACACGAAGGTCGTTAACAGTCTGTAAGATCATGGCGAATACGGACACGAAAGAGAGCGGGATACAAACTTGGATGTCCTCCGTGCGAGCATCCATGGCCAATGATCCTTGTCGCCAGCTGTTCGAGGATCAGGTTCAGACCCACGCGTTCATCTTCCTCGATGATTACCTTGAACAAATACTCACAGGTCCAAAGCAAGGGTGCGTCTCAGTCTTGCCCAGTCCAGGTACTCTAGTGGAATTTACAATCCATTAGCCCGATCATCGAACTTGTCAAGACACCAGGTCGCAAAAAGAACGCTCCCCGTAGAACAAGGGCCGCCACCGCTGCCGCTGCTAAGGCCAAAGCCATCACGTCTCTCTCATTGGATGTAGGTCTGCTCTCATTCGCCTGATTTCTCTCACTGTCTTTCCTAGGATGAGAGCACCACCAGGGAAGATGCGCCCGTCAACAGCTTTCACAAAGCTCTACTTCAGGCCAAGGAAAGAGCTGCCCATGATTCGTCAAATCCTCGGAAACCCCAACTTCCCTCACCGGCAGAGTCATCGTCTTCAGACAATTCAGAGGTACAGGCACAACGACCGAGATCCGTCAAGATCGCTGGTATTCCCGAAATCACTATTTCTGAAGAGCCTGGCCTCCAGCCTGGTGCCTCTCATGTCCAGCAGCATTCGGAAACACAAACAGAATCCCTGGCGCCGTTTCCGGTTAGCGAACGCGGTACCGAGTTATCTGTCATTGCAGAAGGCGACGAATCTCCAGAACGAACCCGTGCTAATATGCATACCCTGTCTTCTCCCGTTCCTTACGATGATGAAATTCGGCATGTGGACGATTCTGATGAGCACCCCCGCGACCAGGGGAATGCGAGAAACTCTGCGCTTCCCGATCGAATGTCCCAGGTGGACACTATACTCAATATACGGGACTCGGGGACCTCATCCGCCACTACCTTCCACTCCGTCCCTCTCGATTCACCCCCAGTGGAATCGCGTTTTGGCAACCACACTCAACCCCTGCCTTCCAAGCCTGCAACGAGCTCTCCTGTTACCCACGAGAGAAATGCGTTCACAGCTCCGCTGCCTATCGTTCCTGTATCAAATTTCACCGCAGGATCGAATACGATGCTCGTTCCATTGAATGATTCCTCCCCAAGGTCGTCAGCTCCAAAGGGCAGTGCTGCGGGATTCCCGACACTTCCTGCACCGTCTCCTTTGCGCAAATCCATGCGACTTCTACCTGAGGCACAAATTGGCCATGTTCCTGTGCCTACCGTACCCGCGCCTGTTTCAGTACCTCTTGGGAAGAGGACTTCCTGGCTGATGAAAGCACGGGAGGCCAAGGCACTAGATGGCACGAATTCGCACTCGAATCCCTTCGGTATCACATCCACGACCGCGGTTATTCCCCGTGTGTCGACTGCGGTGAAGCGCAAAAGTGGGGAAATGCTCGGGACACACTCCTCTGGCACAGATAAGGCCGGCGAGTTGCGCCGGCCCAAGGTTGCGAAGTCAAGCGGGGTCGACACCGCACCTCTGATGTCTAAGGACATCGAGAAGACTCCACGTGGCCCCCCTTCTACAATTAGCGAGTTCGCACTACCAGCAGCAGTCCCAATGGCGATCGCTCAGCAGGTGGAAGCTCATCTCATGGAAGTTGACGACCATTATGTTCCTCTAAATGATACGGAAGACGGCTTCATCGACCTGTTTAAGCGTACTGTCGAGGGCCTTGGTGCTCGAGCCGGTAAAAGTCTGGGGAAATCGCTGAGCGGTGCTGCTGCTGCCCTCGCCGAGGCTCGAGCTGCTGCTGAAGCTAGAGTAGCTGAGCGTAACAAGGTTCAAGGCGAACCCAGTGGTTCAGACGCCGTCCATAATGAGCCCGACCATGAGCCCCTGGTGGTCCCACGAGCCGAAGCCAGTGACCGTCCACTGAGCCTGGAAGATTTGGTTTCAAATACAGGGAAGCTCGACGAGCCTGAAGCAATGACGGAAGCTGCTCAGGTAATAAACGGTCATGTACAAGCCCATGATGCCGACGAGAGTGTATCCACAACCCCACCTGACTCGCCCCCATCCCAGCGCATCCCCAACTTCGTAAAGCCCTCCGGTCCGGTATTCAATAAACAACCTCCTCCCCCTGTCTTCATGCCCCCTGCATCAAGACAACCTCCGGCTGTTTCCGCCTTCCCGAGGGAGTCACCATTTAATCTCCCCACGAACAAGTTCACGCTGCCAGCCGCTATGTCACTCGGAGTTCCTGCTCGACTTGCTTCCCCCCCTCACGCTCCTGCCTACACTCAAGGAGCATCGCAACCGTCTGCACACTCTTCCCAATCAAGTGCTGACCCGGTATTCGATCAGCATGACGAAGCTTCCACTTGGGTCCCCTCTACCCAGGATACTTCTTATACCGTGGATTCACAACAGCGCGATGGAAAGCTCGCGATTGTTGATGACGATGACGACAGTTGGCCACTTGAGGAAAAACTCGCGGCAGTTGAGTCCGGATGGCGACCCTTCGATTTTACCAACGTGGATAAGGAGGACACCTGGAGTTCGCTGCCGAGCGAGAGTCAAGGACCGACGAGGAGCCTTATCCACCGCAAGGACGCCGATACCGACCCTCACCCTCAGGATATGGATGTCGGTGTTGATGCCAAGTCCACGGACGACACCAGAGAACAAGAACAAGAAGCCGTCGAAATATCCGACGTTGAGCCTTCCGATACGGAACAGAGTGACATCGATGCTAGGATATCAACTGTCAATAGTGTCGGGGTGAGTGTTATGTCATTACAAGCACAACAGGTCATTTACCCGTGGACTAGCCTCCCGCCAGGAGCAATAGCCAAACTTCAATGGCTTCCACATCCTCATCTTCTCAATCCCAAGTTGGTTTCTTTAGTCAGGCTACCAAGCTGGTTAACAGTATGCTTGGTGGTGGCAAGAAGGCTAAGCCGGAGTTGAAAAGCCTGCAATTGGCGGCGGCGGCTGCAAAGAAGGTTAGCCCGTGTTGCCCTTGTCACTGATATTTACCCTCATGGCTTGCCTACAGCAGAAAGAGGAGGCCGAACGGAAGAATCAGCGGCTTAAGGAAATGGAAGCTAGACGTCAGGGAGCTATCGCAAAGAAAGCGGAAGAGGAGAGAGCTCGCATTCTTGAAGAAGAGAGGAAGAGTAAAGAGGAGGCTGAAAAGCGGAAGCGCGAGAGGGAGGAGAACACAGACAAACGTCCCCTCAAACCCCCTACCGCAATCAGCAGGAAGACGGAGGATGATACGTCCAAGAAGCGGAAGGTTGTCCAGGAGGCAGAAAAGAAAGTTGAGAGCAAGAAGCCGCCTTCAAAGGACAAGAAGGACGTCGCTCCCCCTCTTAAGCTGGCTAAACCAAGTCTAGCTACGCCTGCAACAAAGACGGCAACCGTTCAGAAGGGTATCAAGGCTACTGCAACAGCCCTGGTGTCTTCTGCCGCATATAATGCCACCCAGAATGCTCCTCCGAGTTCATCGACTAAACCCGTTGTCTCAGAGGTGAAGCCATTCAAAGTCGCAGTCCCCTCATCTCTTAAGGGAAAGGCGAAGGCGAAACCTCAAGAGGATGATATGGGTGACAGGTTACCTTCCACCGTGGTTCAATCCCAGATGGCTGCGCGGGCCAAAGCACAGATGCAAGCTGCGAAGCAGCAAACACCCGAAGTGCCAAGCGAATCTATCGAGCTTCCCGATATCAACAGCGAATACTCTGACTCAGAGGATGAGGACCGGGTCCGGACGTTCGATCCCCCGGATTGGGCGCAATCCCCAGAACTCCGACAAGCCCTCCAAATGCAAAGCACGGTGAACCCTGATGATATCTTTGGGGCTATTCGACCCTTGCGAATGGAAGAGATGTTCCGGACAAGACAAAGCCGGTTCAGGGCGCGGACTAGTTCGGCGAATTGGTCCGGGACTGACCGACTGACGGTTGAGGAGATTCGGGAGTATGAGCGACGGATGGGTTTCCAGCAGACGCATGGATCATGATTTGATTTGTGAAGGCACTTGTTTATAGATAGTATATACATAGTTTACATTCACCTAGTGTTGTCCTTGCAATTGGTCTGTACTCGAGGCAATGGACTTTTTTTTTTTTCTTTGTAGTGATGCACGTGACGTGTGAGTTGTTTGTTTGCGCTTGTTAAGTTGTAGCGCTGGCGGTCGGGGCATACGGTGAACCCATTCTATCATAGGTCTCATCTCTGTTTACTCTCTGTCCATAGAACGATCATCAGACTCTCGTCCATCCTGACTCTCTTTTCTTTTCTCTTTTCTTCTGTCAAACAATGACATCCTCTTCTTCTTCCTCCCCGGAGATACAGCCTGCACCAACAGCAAATGTCCAAGAACGCTTCACATACAAACATGCCACACACGAAGAAGTCCTCGAGGATCTATCAAGGTCCCTTTTTCGTCTCTTTTCACGCCCTTTTCCTCACACCCGTTCAGCCGTTTTCTTTTGAATCTTCCCGACGAAGAGCTTTCATCACTGGAGCGAATATGCTTCCAGGTGGAGCAGGCGTAAGGCCCCTCGGTATCTCCCTAGTCTTTCACCGGCTCACATCTACCATCAGCCACTGGTTCTATGAGGACTTTGTGCGAGAGCAAAACCCGAAATTTCCATCGTTGCCCCTCAAGAAGTTCTCCGAGATGCTTTTCCGCGCCTGCCCTTTATTGCATCAGTGGAGTCACGATCACGAGCAAGCATTCAACACTTTCATGCAGTACAAGACCAGAGTCCCTGTTTGTGGTGCAATAATGTTGAACGAGACTTGGGAAAAGGTCAGTCACCTCTGGCTCTTCCACCCATATATCATAACATCAATATTGGCCTGCAGTGTATTCTTGTCAAGGGATGGAAATCGTCTTCGGGATGGGGCTTTCCAAAAGGCAAGATAAACGAGGACGAACCCCCTCATGAGTGTGCCGTTCGCGAGGTGAGCGATCCGCCGTGAATTGCTTCGTCGTTCTGATCACCTGCCCGCAGGTGCTTGAGGAGACTGGCTACAACCTGGCGGGACAGATTAATCCTGCAGATGTAATAGAGATGTCCATAAAGGAGCAGCTCATATCTCTTTTCATCGTTCCCGGAGTTCCAGAGGACTTCCCATTCAAGACTCGGACGCGAAAGGAGATTAGTGTACGTTTCCGCGATCTTCTTGGATCTCCTCCTCATTCATTGTGTCTACAGCGCATCGAGTGGTTTAAACTGACGGATTTACCAACATGGAAGCGTCATAAAGCTGCCCCCGGGAAATTCTATTTGATCTCACCATTCATTGCGTATGTTCAACATTGCCTATTCCACTAACACTTCTCATCACCTATCATAGTGCTTTGAAAGCGTTTATTACTGCCAAGAAGCCTAGAGCTCTCGAGTCAAGGGGTCGTAAATTCAATGTTTTGCATGGAGAGGACAGGAGCGTGCAGGAATCGAGCTCGTCTTCCGCGGACACAGCTGAATTGCAAACACCATCCCCTCATTACAGCGAGGCCATTCCGGCTAGCAACGGTCACATCGTAACGAGCCGCGAATCCGATGACGAGAAGGCACTCATCGCCGAATCGATGGATCCGCATTTTGCTCGCCTTCTGAGCTCCCTTTCTCTCTCGGCTGCCAAGACCGCCGACCTAAAGCCTCCCCCCACTATGGACAGTGTTGCTCCTCCGCCCCAAGCGAGCTCTTTGTCGAATCGCTCACAGACGCCGGATTGGTCCTCTCGTGTTCCTACCTACGCCGACGCTTCGCTGGTCCAGTCGCCAGGTCTCCCCAAACGCCTTTCTGCTCATGGCTTTCACAAAGGCGACAAACAAAAAGAGTCTTCCAACCATGCGCTACCCACTGGATCCGTGGAAGCTTCTCGACAGGACACCAGTTCAAGTAATTCTTCATCTGCAACGTTCCCAGCTCCTCCGAGTTTAACCATGCCGTCCACACGAAAGCAAGGGATGTCCTCTCGTCGTAGTTCTAGTATTGCCGACATCTCTCCATACCTCTCCCGACCGGCTGAAGTGCCTGCATCAGGGAAACGACTGAAACAGTTGGCACTCCTTGAATCTGTAGCAGACGAGTCGTCCAAAATGACACCCACCGTTGTGAACCGGGAGTTGCCATCGATCCACGGCCCGAATCGCCGTCATCCCACAAGTCCTGCCTCCGTGCCCGTACCAGCCACATATAGTACGCAGGGAAACCTTCGTCCGTTTGATACTAGTGTGCCCGTTCCTCTTCCACACCGAGGCACAAATGCACCATTGCAGGCGGATCCATTCCAAGTCAGGCCTCCCTCGAGCCAGCTGAGTCATTCTAGTTCTATGTACTCGGCTGGCATGTCGGGGCGTGGTACACTCCATCAAAATGGAAAACTAGCCGCTTTGAGTGGGTCACCCCGTGTTCCCCCTCCGGTGGGCGTTCCGAGATCACCCCCAGTCTTTACGACTGCTTATCCCTCGACACTGCCAAACATTGCTCCCCCTATTTATCCATATCCTAGTGCCACGGAGCACTCTGTACCCAGCGGACTTCCCTTCTCATATCCTGTTCGTGACACATATGCTATCCCCGCAGCACAGGCTACTTTTCCCCCGCAATCTCGACCACCGCTCCCCTCAAGCAGCGCTCAGCTCCTTTCAATACTCAATGGAGATCGTGCTGGTGTAGCGCCTGCATCCGTTCCGCGTGCATGGCCCCCTCCCGCCGGTTTATCACTTCGCACCGATTAGATCCCTTTGACGATATCTGTTGCCAACGTCGTCGCTTTTTTGCATTGCTGTTCGCCATTCTGTATGGCAGTCCGATCCTTTTCATTCGAATGATCGACTGCCCCACGGACATCCTCATGTTGGTTGGTTCTTGTATCATCTTACTTGGTCCCGTCATTTTGGGACCCTAACCTACACTTGTTGGTTTTTTCATATGGGTCGACTGAGTATTCGAACGTTCTCCATCTCACCACTGTTTCAGTATCATAATTTTATTCTGCTTTCTGTCGTCTGTCTCTCGTCGCTCCCTCGATTTCGTCTCTTACTATCGAAACATCCAAACCTTACAGTACTAGTATCAGTGTCACTTTCTGCCAAAGCCGTTGCAATACCCAACGTGTAGTTTTGTAGCCCTCTTGCGCCAATATATTCTTCGTCACCAATTGTTGTGACTCTGCACAGCCACTCGTCACGCGGTCACGCCGATCAGTTAGCGGTGCCTCCGACTGAAAAGTCCTCCTCTGTTGTTTTTATGGACTTGTTGCTAAGATCCACTCACTCTGTAAGCTAACTAGATGTTGAACGGAAGCGGGGTCAAGATATTTACGGGTATGTGAGCTGACTTGACTACAGATTGAGCCTAATGGCTTCAACAGGCACCAGCCATCCAGAGCTGGCTGAGATCATCGCCCGACGGTATGAACATCCGCTCCCGTTACACATGGACTCTCAATGCTCTTTAGACTAGGCCTGTCTCTCTCGAAGGCTGAAGTAACAAAGAGCGGTATTGGCGAGACAAACGTCCGCATTGCCGAAAGCGTCCGGGAAAACGATGTGTACATTATCAACACTGGCTGCGGGTCGGTCAATACCGCCCTCATGGAGCTCTGCATCATGATACATGCCTGCAAGATAGCGAGTGCAAAACGGATAACAGCTGTCCTTCCATTATTTCCATATTCTAGGCAAGATAAAAAAGACAAGAGTCGCGCGCCAATTTCTGCAAAACTTGTGGCAAACATGATACAGAAGTCGGGTTGTGATCACGTCATCGTGAGCATGATTCCTTGCATCTCTGTCCTCGGTGGGACACGATGACAAAGGTCTAACCTCGCATGGCAGACCATGGATCTCCATGCGTCGCAAATCCAAGGTTTCTTTGATGTCCCGGTGGACAAGTGAGTCCGTTGTACCAGTACACTGTGGTAGATCACTGATCATGAGCTTTATCGTGCGCAGTGTAAGTGAACTTTGATAGTCTCGGATCATTGAGTCATGGCTGTGCCACTAGCTTTATGCGGAACCTTCGTCGATTCTTTATATTCGGACCCATTTTGATCTGACCAACGTTGTCATTGTCTCCCCCGATGCCGGCGGAGCTAAGAGGTCAGGATTTGTATTGGTTATTTCGCATCTTTTGTGCTCACGGGAGCTTACTAGGGCCACATCTATTGCTGACCGGCTTGGGGTAGATTTTGCCCTGTTCCACAAGGAGCGCAAAAAGGCCAATTCAGTTTCCCGAATGGTATTAGTCGGCCACGTGAAAGACAAGGTGGCGATCCTTGTTGACGATATGGCCGACACCTGCGGAACATTATGCTTGGCTGCCCATCATCTCGCGGAAGGCGGTGCATCCAAGGTTTATGCGATTGTCACTCATGGGATATTGAGCGGTAACGCGCTCCAGAACGTTGAGGAGAGCGCACTGGAGAAACTGATCGTGACGAATACGTTGCCGCAACGGGAAAACCAGGAGAGATGCAAAAAGATCGAAGTGATCGATATCGGGTCGGTGCTTGGGGAGGTGATTAGACGAAGTCATTATGGAGAAAGTGTGTCGAAGTTGTTTCACGAGGTTCCGTACTAGATAGATTAGATATTGCAGAGAGAGAAAATATTTAATTGACGTGTTGAATCTAGCGAACGGATCTGCATCGACGTGTGACAGTCATTGACCGGGAACAATCCGATGATGGATGTCAGACTACTTTGTCAGTGCTGCCATTTCGTTACGTTACACGATTCGATGAGGATAAATGATTTTGTCGTCGAGAACTGAATAAAAGTACTGTCGTATCATAGATTATCGCGGCGGAGACAGCAGAAAACTATCAACGGAGACGGGTGGGTGCGGTGTGACAACGGGGCGAAAACGGGGGAATGGATCTAGCAGAGAATGAGACTAGAAGACTGGGTGGGATTGCTCGGCTAGGGTGAGCTGTCTAAGTTGGACGTGGTTCTCCACTAGCGTCCATCAAGTGAGCGCGCTAAGGTGAGGCTAAGCCTGGCTAAGCCGAGTATAGGACTTTTGGGCCAACCCAGACTTTACTTCTTTTCTTTTCTTGCGACCACCGCTTCTCTCCTCGACCAGACTCGGATCCTCTCACTTCTCTAAATTTATTCTCATTCGTATGTTTTCCTAGTCACTCCCACTGTCTTCCCCCATCCCAAGGCAATGCTCTACGTATCATGTTCACATCCTCGAACAATGCCATACAGAGCATCCCCAGTCCTCACTACACCATCCCTCCAAACGGTCACCCCTCCCACATACCAAACGGCGTACACAACCCGCCACAGCCAAAGTCACAGACCTCTCATCAGCCAAAAGAAACCATCAACGTCGTTGGAATACCCTCTGTCTCGATCCAGAATGGCAAACTCCTCGTCGGTGATGCTAACTCAAGTAGGTCTTCCACTAACATCTCGTTCATCTCATCTCATCCTCAACCCCCAAGGTTCTCACCGCTCATACACCCCCATCAAAACGCTGGGTGACGGCTCATTCGGAACCGTCTTGCTATGCGATTGGCATGGAACATTACCCCCGAATACACCTCTTTCCCCAATGCAGTGCGGTGGTGGCGCACGCCCAGAGTGGGCTGGAAAGCGTCTCGTGGCTGTCAAGAGGATGAAAAAGAAGTGGGAGGGTGGCTGGGACGAATGCAAGAAACTCAAAGAGCTGGAGGTTCGTTTTCAACACTCGTCTGTCTCTTCAACCCCTCATCTTTCCACGCTCCCCAGTCACTTCGTGCAATCCCATTTCATCCATGCATAATACCCCTCTACGATTTCTTTCTTCTCCCAGATACCAAAGAGCTTTATTTCGTTTTCGAAAGCATGGAAGGGAATCTATACCACCTCATAAAGGCACGCAAAGGTCGTCCACTGGCAGGCGGCCTCGTTGCCTCCATATTCCGACAAATCGTCTCAGGTCTTCACCACATACATGCTTCTGGTTATTTCCACAGGGACATGAAACCAGAGAACGTACTCGTCACCACTACCGGTCTATTCGAGTACCGTTCCTTATCCCAAATAGCTTCCCCAACTGTACTCACAGAAAAGGACGTCGTAGCCATCATCAAGTTGGCTGACTTTGGTCTCGCCAGAGAAACAGCCAGTTCACCCCCGTATACGGAGTACGTGTCTACTCGGTGGTACCGAGCGCCCGAGGTTCTTCTGCTCAGCAGGGATTACTCGAATCCCGTGGACATGTGGGCCCTCGGGACGATTATGGCCGAATTGATCAATTTACGACCACTGTTTCCGGGCTCGGGTCAAATTGACCAAATCCACAGGATCTGCGAAGTACTCGGCGATCCTGCTGACTATGGCCTTGACGCTCGGGGCCGATCGTTCGGAGGTGGAAAGTGGAGCAAGGGTCTCAAGATGGCGAAGCAGTTCAACTTCGTCTTCCCCAAGGTATTACATATTTCTTTCTCCTGTTGACCATTCACTTACGCTTTTGCGTTTAGTCTCATGCAAAAGATGTCTTTTCATACTTTGACCGTAGTGTTCCACGCAAGCTCATCGAGTGCATATCAGACTTGCTCAAGTATGATCCGGATGCACGCCTAACCAGCCGGCAATGCCTTGAGCATCCATACCTCATCGAAGCATTACCACACAATATGCCCCCCATGCCCCCCGCCCTGCACGCCCAAACGTTGCCGACGACCCCGTCCAGGCTGCATACCAACGGCGTGCCGTATCTCACACCGTCTGCATCTCCCCGCAGTGTTCCACCCTCGTATTCCCACAACTCCATCCCAAGATCCCCGTACCAACCTACCTCAAGTCTATACCCATCTCATATCCCCGACGCTTCATCCTCCCACCGCAGTGCTTTCCTGCCCTCCATTATCACGTCAACAACAACCTCGTCACATAGAACCGAATATACCAACGACTTTCGTATACACCCTCAACCTCCACTCTCGCCGGGCATTATCGAGGAAGTTCGCACACAAGGAGGGGCACAGTCTTGGCCGTCGAACCACGTACGGAGCGATTCAGATTCGATGGATGTATCCTCTCCGCTGGTGGAGGTCTTGGAGGACAACCATGCGATGGACGTTCAGCCGCCCCAACCTCGCCCGGAAATGCCTGGACAAATCTCTACGCAAGACACAAACCAAACGCCAGTCAGCAGCAAGCTTAGCAGGTTCGGATCCCTTGGATTTGGCAAGAAGAACACCAAGTGGGGTCTCGGCGTATTTGGTCACGGAGAGAAGGTGCACCAGCAATCACTGCCTCCTGTCGATGAGGTACCAGGGTCAAGCTCGACCCCCTCGCTCAAGCGCACGCAATCTACCAACTCTGATAGCCATTCCATCACTGACGCCTCACCGGCGAACGCGCGCAAAGATGCCAAGGCTAGCAAGAGGGAGGCCGAGCGGTTACAGCTTGAGGCCGAGAAACAGCGTCGTGCGCTGGCGGAGCGGACCCACAGAGATCAAGCTCGTGCTGTCATGCAGAAACGCAACCAGATGCTCATGCAGACTACGGGAAAACACGAGCTGGAATGGAGATGGGCGCACTCAGCAAGCCTGCTCAACGTCAATACGCGTCCAAATTATGACGACATGGGTAAGGCCAAACCCTCAGCAACTGGGCCGATACGGCAAAATACCAGCTCGAAAGTCTCTTCCCCTACGCTAAATGCAGCCTCAGGGCGGTATCTCAAACCACCAGATAGCAGCCTAGCACCGAGCGACCGCTGGTTACCTAGAGACGAACGCTTGAGCAAAGTTCGTCGGAGAGACTTTGACGATGATCACTCCATGTCATCATCGGATGTCCACAGTACTGGGAGGATGTCGGCTATGTCGTCTGCAACAATCGATAGTGATCCTGGGCCAACACGTGTTAGGCGACCGACTCTTTACGGAATCAATCGCATGACATCTGCATCCTCACTGCGAACGGGCAGAACATCCTACGATGACTTCCCAACGTCTGCAAGATCCTCGAATTCTATCTCCTTAGATCACCAATTCAACGAGTTCCATATCCGCGCTTCAGTTGATACCACTTCCTCGGTCTCAGAGACTTCGTCACCCCCGCCCATCAATCTTCTATCCCTCTCCCCTTCGCCCAACTCGTGGTTACACTCCCATAACTCAAATGAGTCTGCCGGCTCACATAACCCTTATGTGGTCCCTCCTCTCATTCAATATCCGTCTTCTCCTCCGAGATCATACGAATGTAATGGTCAACTGTACGGTCACCCGCCAAGTGATGGGATAGACCCTCAGGCCGCAATCAATCCGATATTCAAGGTGGTAAGTAAATGTATCCTCTTTTGCGAGGTTTATGTTTACGACGATTTCCGCGTAGGCACCATTACCGACGTCGCCAAGCGACCATCTTTCATCTCCACACTCTCTTCCACCATTTTCGCACCTCGAGGCGGTTGCAGAAGGGGAATACCCCCCACTTTCTCCGATGTCTTTTCATTCTCCAGAGGACGAATAACGACATCCTTGAGTCTTATCCTCACTTCGATCTATTTATCTCCTTTGCGACTTCATCAGGTTCGGAACGTTCATCTTTTATCCCTTCCAGACCCACTCGTTGTCACAATCTCTGTTCCTCTCCCCTACCCTTAATAGAGGACATCACACACCTGCCTCTTTCACCCCACCTCCACCTATCTCTGGCGAACTCTCTTGCTCTCTTTTTCCGTGTGTTTCGTAGTATTACCTGTCTCGGCCGTAGTTTTCCTCTACTTACTATACTCACCCACATTCTAGTAGCATTGACATACTTAACACTGGTTGGGCGCTGTAGAGTGCTAAGTTGTAGTTGTACTCATTTGCAACAAATGCACCACAGATTCAAAATCCGAGGTCTGCGTAATTGCGATTCTAAGAGGACAGCAACTCTACAGGACAATGGATAGTGGCATTCTTGAACACCTCAGTGTTCGTGTCCGTGATGGGGAGCTTGTTCAAAGCGAAGGCCGCTAGTTGGGTTCATCTAAGTCGTATACAAAGTGGGGAGAGATAATGACATACCAGTAACTGAAAGCGACGATTCGGGATCGACGTTAGAACCAAAATAACTGAATTAGAATACAAAAACATACCCGCATGATCGCGGACCAGGTTGATCCTTTCATGGATTCAGTAAAGGAGGCAAAGAAGCAGATGAAACCGTGCTCACCAAGTTGATAAATATCTTGGGATGACCAAGAGGACCTCCTCCTAACGAATCAAGCCATCCATTAGAAAATCCAATCAAGAAGATATTTCGACAAGGGTGACGCACCACCATCGCAAACGGCTTTACGGCCGTGAACGATTCTGACGGGCTCGTTGGCAATGAGTTCCATGGCGCTGAGTGGGTTGGGTTGGAGCTCCATGATCGTTTGCTCGAAACGAGGGCCAGAGTGGGCAGCGGGGCGCGGTCTCTGGTTCGTCGACCATGTTGTTGGGTAATTGGGGGATTGAGGTGCAGCGCTCGACTGGGAAGTGGAAGCTGGGGTTGGGGGGGAAGGTTTACTCGCAGCGGAGGAAGATGCCCTTCCGAGGGTTTTCAGTGAAGGGAGTCTTGCGGCAATACGACGACCGAGCATTGTTGTGGACATTGTCATCGTCTGGCGGTGAACTTTCGGGCGTACCGGGAGTCGGTAATTTCTAGCTCAAAAAGGAAAGCTACACTTGAATTGTCAACCTATTACAGTCGTCTACTAGTACAATGCGATCCAACGAGTCCCATTCTTTCAGTCCATCTCTTCAATCTCAATGTCATCCGGTAAATCGACGTCGATAGCATCCTTTCCAAGACCCTCATCATGATTGGGAATAATGGCAAGCCTATTTTGTGGTCCGTCAAATCTGATTCTAGCAGTTTCTCCCTCGCGGATGCGGTCAGAGAGAAGCATGATAGACAAGGGATTCAAAAGCTCGCTTTGGATCGCACGATTTAATGGACGAGCTCCATACGTCGGCGAGTATCCAATCGACACAAGGAACTGTTTCGACTCCGCGTCGATGTCCAGGAGAATATGTTTGTCTGCGAGCCGAGCTTGAACCTCCTTAAGACGAAGCTCGATAATCTTAAGCATGTTGGTCCTTGATAGCGTTCGCTATTACGGGATGACACCTTTCAGCTGTTACATGGATTAAACGCAGCGAATCGAACGTACGAATATGATGGTTTCATCAATCCGGTTGATGAACTCGGGTGGAAAGTGTGCTTGAATCGCGCTGGTGACAAGTTGTTTGGTATGTTCGTTGACGGGCCCTTCACCCATGTCATTGAGGAACGCAGCACCCAGATTCGACGTCATGATAATGACGGTGTTGCGGAAATCAATGACATGGCCCTGGCTATCCGTGAGGCGTCCGTCGTCGAGAACTTGTAAGAACAGGGTAACGAATTCACGGGCAGCTTTCTCTATTTCATCGATGAGGACGATGCAGTATGGCTTGCGGCGGACATATTCGGTTAATTGACCACCTGTCTCATGGCCAACATAACCTGGAGGTGCACCGATGAGACGTGCGATGGCGTGCTTCTCGGAGTATTCGGACCCATCAATCCGAATCATTGCATCTGGAGAGTCGAAGAGCAAAGATGCCAGCTTGTAGGAAATCGTCATCAATGCCTTTGTGTAGACAATGTTCTACAGGAGCTTACAGTTTTGCTCAAGAGCGTTTTGCCCGTCCCAGAAGGACCAGCCATGAGAAAACTGGCGATGGGTCGCTGCGCGTTTGTAAGGCCACTACGAGATAGCCTGATCGCATTCGCTACAGCCCTCACAGCTTCCGGTTGGCCAACCACGGATTCGGCAAGAATTTGTTCCATATGCAACAGCTTCTCCTTCTCTGTCGACATGAGTTTCGTCACAGGAATGGACGTCCATCGAGCGACGATCTCGGAAATATGCTCCGAGGTAACAGTATCATTGGCAGAACCAACATCGCTAGCTTCTTGCTCTCGTCTTTGAGCCTGTAGCTGTTGAAGACGGTTTTCCAATTCTGGGAGAGCGTAGTAGCGGATATCCGAAGCTGTTGCAAGGTCGCGTCTGGAAGGTATCTTATGTGCATTAGAACTCAGAAAATTACTGCAGCACCTTACCTTCTTTCCGCATCATCAGCCTTAGCCTTCAGCTCGTCGATCCTCTTGCGGGCTGTATTAATTTCGTCCCCTCTCTTTTTCTCGGCTTCATGGGCAGCTTTGAGCGGTCCCAGTTCATCATCTATGTCGGCCAATGCTTTACGGGCCTCGGCAAGACGTGCCTTGCTTTGCTTGTCCTTCTCCCTTTCCAAGGCATGGATCTCCACTTCAAGTTCAAGTCGCTGACGCTGCAGTTTGTCAATGGCTTCTGGGGCCGTCTCTCGGGCTACACGGGCACTAGCACGCCACTCGTGAGTAACTTCAAGGCGGAGATGACTAAATTAATGAACTTGCCTGGCACAAGCTTCATCTACGAGATCAATGGCAGAGTCAGGTAGCCTTCTTGACGTCAAGTACCGATGCGCTAGTGTCGCCGCAGATATCAAAGCACCGTCGAGTATCCGAACACCATGGTGAACCTCATACTTCTCCCGAATGCCACGAAGTATGCTGATAGTCTCCGGAACTGTGGGCTCGTTGACAAGCACCTGTGCAAACCGTCTCTCCAGTGCTGCATCTTTTTCAATGTACTTCTTGTATTCTGCGAGGGTCGTTGCGCCGATACAATGGAGATTTCCTCTTGCTAGAAGGGGTTTGAATAGATTAGCAGCGTCCATACCACCCCCCTCAGCACCTCGTCCAGCCATAATGAGGTGCAACTCATCAATGAACAGAAGGACGGGAGTGCCGCTGTCCGATGCTTTTTCGACTTCGTGGAGGACACTCTTAACGCGTTCTTCGTATTCACCCTTATACTTGGCTCCAGCCATCAGAGCCCCCATGTCCAAGGAGAAGAGGCGTCCGATGAGGGACGCAGGTACATCACGGTTGACAATCCGTTGAGCAAGTCCCTCGGCGATTGAAGTCTTACCAACTCCGGGTTCACCGATAAGGACAGGATTGTTTTTTGTTC
>JBBPJZ010000195.1:0-29855 GCA_038089015.1 Chalciporus aff. trinitensis
CCACTAACTCGGTGAATGTATCAAAGTTCATCATTTACGACTAGATGATCTCTGGGCATATCCCGTTTTTTTCAGTACGAGGCAGACAGACCTATCTTAGCCGCCATTATGAAAGGTGAACACCCAAAGAAACCACCGCGGGTTTCTCCTGATGATCACTATCTCTGGGAGCAAGCCGTGCAATGCTGGGAGAAGCATCCCGAGACACGGCCGAGCACGAGGAAATTGATTCGGGCCCTGGGCGGCCACTGAGTAATGACTGCCCTCTTTTGATCCACGGTCTCTCTCAGGCTATGGCAGACTGCCACCGAGTCTCATACAAGTACTTATGTCCTTTAGTACTCAGCCAAGTCATAGATAATCTAGCAATGCATGCACTGTCTCACGTTTGTCTAAGGCCCAGTTACGAACAACCGACGACGATTTAAATAACAATCGTGCCCAATTCTAACGCCAGGTTGTCAGGTCAGGTCCATGCGGCTTCAAGTTGGCAAAGCTCAGGAACGAAATCGCCGATCCCAGTCGCCAGCGGTCACTCACTAAGTAGTATCGGCCTCTGTTCGTTTCATCATTTCATTGATCAAACGACTCTACAGATGGGGTTTCACGTCGACACTTCAACTCGGACTATGGGCGCTGGTAACTTCAGGAAGACTCGCACGCCATTTCACGGAGGGGTATAATTACCCCCGAGCGCTGTCCTATCATCGGTCAGTTCCCCAATCTACTCTCACATCACCTTTTTCAAAGTTATACTAGTGCCAAAACAACCAAAGAATCTCCATGTCAGCAGCCAAGGGTACCGCTATTATTACTGGCTCTGCTCAAGGCATCGGCCGTGGTATCGCCCTCCGGCTCGCGAACGACGGGTTTGATATCACACTGAACGATGTGCATGCAAGAGAGGGACAGCTCGAACAGGTCGCGGCTGAGATCAAGGCTGAGTATAACCGACGTGTCATCATCGTGTTAGGGGATGTAAGCAAGGAGGCAGATGTCAAGAGACTAGTCGAGGAGTCCATTGCGAAACTTGGACCTGTGCTCCGTGTGGTGAGCCCACATCATGATCATGCGTGCTTTGGTTCATGTGGCATGTGTGGACTGATGCACGACTGGCAACGCTAGATGGTTGCGAACGCAGGCATCTTTAAGTGTGGAAACACCGTTGATAGTAAGTTACACGTAGTTTTCATCTGGGATGGAATCGAGACTGATTGATGACTTCCCTGGTTTGCTTGTTATACAGCCACCATCGAAATGTTCGATGATATCTTCTCGGTCAACGTACGCGGGGTATGGCTGTGCTACAAGTACGCTGCGAAACAGATGATCGCGCAAGGTCTCGGTGGCCGCATCGTAGCTGCCTCTTCCGTGGTCGGACGGCAAGGTACTTCGTCGAGAGGTCCGGTTATAAGGTGATCTGATGTAAACGGTAGCCGTCAATAGCGACTTCATCGCGTACACGTCGAGCAAGTTTGCCGTCAGAGGATTGACACAATGTGCAGGTGAGTAACTCACCTATGGCGTGTGGTCGTTTTCGGTGACTTTGGGTTTATCGCAATCTGGATTGCAGCCATCGAACTTGGACGGCACGGTATCACGGTGAATTGCTATGCCCCAGGTGCTATCGATACCAACATGCGTACGTCCTTCCCTCTCCTGAGTCGGGCCTTGAGCGTGAGCTGGTGCTTACTGCTCATGATAGTCCGCGGCCTGCGAAAGGACGTCGAAGAGAAACGAGCACAAGCAAAGGCGGAAGCCCAGAAGAACTCCGCGGCACGGATCCCGGTAAGTCCCTTTGAGTGCGCCACTGAAGAGGTACTACCCACTAAACGTGAACTCTTTGACGCGTCTTCGGACGAAAAACACACACCAACCTAACATGACATTCAAACTCGGAACTCAACATGCTGGGAACTTGAAGCCAATGCCCATTCTCACGTATGACGGCAAACCAGAAGACATCGCGAGTGTTGTGTCGTACTTGGCTTCTGACGAATCCCATTTTATCACTGGTAAGCCCGCGTGATGGATCATTGGAAAAGACCAGGAACAAGCGCTGACGTTGTGTTTCGTGTAGGGCAAACTGTGGGTTTTTTCCTTTTCTTTGCTCTTCTCTGAATCTCGCAAGCCGGTCTAACCAAACTTTTCTTCGCTCGGTTTTGGCATCTATGGATTGTTCTCGCTGTTAGATCGGAGTTGATGGCGGGCTATACTTGTCGTAAATATACCAGTCCCAGTACCGCAAGTCCTTCCAGCGAGCAGCCAGTGTATCACAGCCAGTTGTCACGTGTATGTATCTGTACAGGGATCTGAAGAACAACCCACCGTTTCAGAGTCGACAGAACCAAGTTACAGCGAAGGCACACCCTCTGAGGCCGATGCGGATTTCCATCTAACGAAGCAAAGAATTGACATTGCATCGTTCCAGATGCAAACCGTGATAGAATAATTGAAACTCTGCACATGATGACTTAGAGTTAATGAAATAAATTGAGAGTTCGCAAGCAGCAGAGAAAAGACTCAAAAAAGCCCCTTGGAAATCCAGTACCTCACCCATGAACGAGCTTCTGCATCTCCAACAGGCCACATCCGTGCCATGGTCTTGCTGACACCCTGAGATTTCGTAGTGCTAAAATCAACCATACCCCCGGCCTCCCCAATAGAACCATGCTCTGAAAGTTTCTCGCTGTGAGCCATGCCACGGAAGAACTCGAAGAGCTTGATCGCAGGCTAGAAAACGGAGGCATTACGATCTAAAGACACAATCCCATCAACTGGGAGCTCACAATATTGGCCAGCTCTTCAGAGGTTGCGCCTTCGGCCCGCTTCTCTAGACGAGCCACCCATTCCGAGAACGGAACGATCGACAATTGCCCATCTCCCAACGGTTTCTGCTTAAAGATTTCGTCCCGCACCGACATCACGATGTTAGTCCACGGTGCACGCTGAGGATTGATAATGTTGAGCACTCCAGGAGCCTTCTTTGTAAATGCGATGTCTAAAACAGATGCTGCAACGTCCTCAGAGCGCATCCAAGAAACACCCTGCTCGCCAAGATGATAAGTCATCAGGTCAGCCACTACAGGAAAGATTGCAACGTACCCCACGAGAATCTGGGAGTCCACCAAGCGCAAGACTGGACTTCACAATGATAGGAACCCAATCTGTCGTCGCCCAAGAACCATTCGGTCCTCCAGCGATCTGGCCAATTCGGAGTGATGTCACGTCAAGACCACTCTTGGCCAGGATCTACAAACAACGATGGGCTGTCAGCATAATTTTCTTTCGTTCAAAAACACGACGTACTCGCTCGCAAACATATTTGGATTCTCCATACCCAGATCCAACAGCAACGGATGGGTCAAGCTGAACTTCCTCAGGGAATGGTCCTTGTGAACGATCCCAACATTGGCCAGAGCCGACAGAAGAAGTGAATACAAAGCGAAGCGAGTGTCGATGGTGTGAATTCAGTGCGAGATCAATGAGATTCCGTGTCGCTCTAATATTGGGCTCAAACGATGGAAGAGAGAGGTTGAAATCAAGTCGCCATGCGTTGTGAATAACGATCGTCACCGAGCTTCGAATCTAACCGAGATGAGGGACATGATGTGGATCACAAACAAGGTCCGTACCTCATCATACATCTCAGGTGATAGGCCGCAATTAGCTTGAGATACATCGGTATTGACGTAAACGAGCTTCTCGGAATTCAAGCGATCGAGGGCAAGGTCCTTGTCAGCGAACGCGTTCCTTTGCCGTTCCTTTATTGACAAGGACGAGGGTCGGTTGAATGCGTAAACCTTTGTGACCAAGGTGGATTCGATGACCTGGGAAAGAAGGGTCGATCCCAGCCCACCAGTTGACCCAGTGAGTAAAACCACATGACCATCGTGGTTCCAGTTGGCCCCATTGACTATAGCACCGTTGACTCCATTGGCTGTTGTACCGTTGACTACAGCGCCATTGGTAGATTCACGGAACCCGGATGAATACTTCTCAATCATTGCGTCCATTGCTTCGATGTGTTGCTGCTTCAAGTCCAGAGTCGATGATTCGTCTTCCGCCGAGTCCCCTACAAGACTGGAAATCCGAGCAGCCAATCGTCGGATAGTTGGGTTCTCGAAGATAATGTTCATCGGGATGCGTGAGACAGCTTCCTGAATGGTGGTGTTCGGGGACTTTCGCAGCGCATTGAGGAGTTGGTTACGAAGATATGTAACACTTAGACTGCAGAGCAGTTTAAAAACGAAAAAGCCTCTTTCGAAAAATCCTCACCTATCAAAGCCCTGAGCGAAAAGGTCCGCCGTAGGGTTCAGACTATGACCTTGAGCAATTGTGCTTCCATTTTCTGTCAACCATTCCTCCACAACTTCAGCAGTCCACATACATGGCCCAGCCGATCCGTCAGATGACTGGAAAGTCGATTCAACTGTGTCATATCTTACCGAAAGCGTTAAGACACTCAAATATGCAAGGAAGAAAGACACCTACAATGCATCGATCTCCCCTTGGTACGCCTTGACTGTTGCCTTCTTCTGGACAGTCCCCTTTGGAGTCCTTAGCATTGGCTTGTCCGAAGTCGTGATCAAGATCATCTCTTTGAAGATCCTGCTGAAAGTTGGTGCATCCTTGTTGGCCTCCTCAATCAGCGGCCTGCAATCAGTCGTCGGTATGATCTGTCGTCCTTTGCCTATCGAGACACCCACCAGATCTCGTTTCTAAATTCGGCGACAGAAGCCTCATTCCGGACATCGATGATGTGCTCGGAAATTGGTTCGACTAGGACACCGACTTGATTTCGTTCCCGCCCGAACATCACGACACCTTTGAGGAGTGGACTGGAGAGAATAATGCCCTCCATGGGTTCCGGTACTGTTTTTTCCCCAGAAGCGAGAGTAATCACATCATCGGCTCTTCCAACACTGTCCACGGGTCAGTAAGCTCAGTAAGCTCCGTGTTTGTAGGACGCACATTCGCCACATATCTTTCGTAGGATGCTTGATAAATAAATCAGTTGTAGCATACCCTGCCACGTCAGGAAGATTCTCGACCGCCACTTGGTTGTTTTCTGTCGTCTACATATTCAGTCAGCATCCCTGAAAACGGCAGAACAACTGAAAACTTACCAACACTTGATATTCAAACGTGCCATCCCCCTGTGGTACCCACCTCACCTTGATATCTTCCCCAAAACGCATCCATATCCAGTCTCCATCCTTAATGTCCTTGATGTCTGGAAGGTAGACAGGTATGCCGATCTCAGTGCCACCGTAGACTGTGCCTATGGCAACGCCAGCGGTATATAGTCCATTTCCAATCCTCTCAGCCAGTGGACCCCCACCATATATCTAAGAAGCATGACATCAGCATCCGATCTATTTCTCGCATCTGCAGATTTTACTTGCCACGAGGTCAAACCTCTTAAGTTCTTCAATAGCTTGCTTGGAAACAGCCCATTGCTCTAAGAAAGCTGGAACAGCCATCAACACGTTGCATTGCGTTCGTCGGGCGCAATCCAGCATATTTTCCCCAGTCGGTATGATCGGGGCAGCGTGTGGATTGTTCACAGCTTGTGGTGCATAGACAGCTGCCACCACCAAGCATGCGACTGGAGAGTAAATTTGAACTATCATTCCGTAAATGTGGAAAGCGGGCAGCCCCATAACGCCTATTCGGGATGTCGACCTGCGTTGAAAAGATCGAATCATAGCTTAAATAGTCATGTCATGAACAACAGCAACAGACGGGATAAGATGTGAACAACGTACGCTGTGTCAAGAGATGGATTTGAACCTTATAGCTGATAGGTATCGGCTTCGGAAATCCAGTGCTTCCAGAAGAATGGAAATACATCATAGGCTTATCCAAGTCTGGACACGACCCAGGCTGCGGATATAACAAGAACGAATCGTCCTGGACCTCTCTTCCGAGCTTCGGAAATACATACGAAAACGTTGGTATCTCATCGACCTTCAGTTCTCCGGGAAAAATCTTGCGAACCTCCTCGACCAAAGCTTGATGTGCGTGGTGCAAGGTTACGATCCTGGAACAGTTGGTCTTCTTCATCATGTCAGCCACCGCGGCGGCAGAGTTTCTAGGGGAAACCAAGAAAGGCTAAAGGGATTAGACCTTGCCCGTAGATCAAAACGATTCGACTCACAACAAGACCGGTAATACACATCCCTGCGAAAACAGCGTGATGGTGGATAGTATCGCAGTTCGCAATGAGCATCACTGTTTGCCGTTCGTCTCCCGCACGACCAGGCCGAAGAGCATATGCAACTCTGTGTGCTGCATACCCGAACTCGAGGAATGTTATCTCGGTGATCCCTTGCGGTGACTGGTCATCGGGATAGACGAACATGGGTAGCTGTGGGTTGTTCTGCAAGTGAAAAGTTATCAAGTCACTGAATAGCAGCGAGCAGTCCAGTGGGGGGAAGACGGGATTTGAATGAGTAGCCATGACCGCGGATCTCGAGTTGTGTGATGCAAAAGTGCGATGGGGACGAGAGCTCCCTCCAGTGCGAGACTTTATACTCTTTTAGCTGTGCCTTCATCTCATGTCTGTTAATAAACATAGATCAGCCAGTCCACGACTCCATGGTAGGAATCCGAAGAACAACCCACCATTTCTGGGTCGACAGAACTAAGTAATGTCATAAACGTGGGGAAGGATTCTTGTGCGCCATTTCAGCTCTTGTCCACGATTGTTCCGTTACTGACAGTATGTACCTGATAGTGGATCTCACGGGATACACTGCCAGTGATACACCTGTGATACACCTTTGCACCGTCGTCCGATCCTCTGACTTCGGAGTATGCCGCGTCGCGTGCTTTATATGGACGATCTGAATAAAGAATGAAAGTTACGTCATGCGAGCGGTTGCAGGTTTGGTCTGTCCTCTCATGGTTTGAAACACGACATACTCACTTTTAGGTCTGACTACCACGATGGCTCTCACTGAAAATATTCACGAGGGTAAGCTATCCCACTGATGTGACGCTGCTTGTTTCATCTGCGAGCAGGCGTCTTTGGGGCCTTGCTGATTGGAGGGTATCACAGAGGATATGACTATATATCTCAAATCCCCACCCATAGTGTTTCCAACTCCCACACGTTCCGCTTTCTTATGTCTATTTCCAAAGGGATCGCCCTCATCACTGGCTCCGCCCAGGGAATCGGACGTGGCATTGCTCTTCGTCTTGCCAAAGATGGGTTTGATATCGCCCTTAACGACGTCCCATCCAAGCACGATCAGCTTCGTGCTGTCGCCACTGACATTGATCAGACTGGTCGAAAGATATTCATAGTCCCCGCAGATGTGTCCGTTGAGGAGCAGGTCAAAGGCATGGTCCAGGATGTTACAACCAACCTCGGTGGGCTGGATGTCGTGAGTACCCGGCGCCACATCCATGTTAAACTTACCCTTCATCATGCTTCCAATAGATGGTGTCCAACGCCGGCATTGCACCATTAGCCACCGTTAGGAACAGTGCGTAGACCCATCCTGGCTACCTCGTGGAGTTCGATCTGATAACATCCTCCTCCGTTGCGCAGCCGAAGTTGATTTATGGGACCACATCATGGCCGTCAACCTGCGGGGTTCGTTCTTGTGCTACAAATATGCAGCAGAACAGATGATCAAGCAAGGACGCGGTGGCCGCATCATTGGAGCGAGTTCGATCGCGGGAAAGGCAGCCATTCCGTTAGGCGCTGCGTATAGTGCCAGCAAGTTCGGAATCAGGGGCCTCACACAAACTGCCTGTGAGGACCTCCTTTCTATATGAAACAGCTCGTCCATAGCCGACATATTACTGATCGAATTAGCACTGGAGCTCGGGCGTTATCGTATCACTGTGAACTCCTACGCTCCAGGTTCGATTGATACACCATTGAGTAAGTCTGCGCACCGCTGAACGGTTTTGTCTCTGACTGATTTTCAAAGCCCGCGACGGGAGAGCTCCTGGTGGAGATTTCTCCCGCGCAGACCAAGACATTAAAGACTGGTTCGAAGATGTAAGTCTTTGCTGGCTCGTGTTTCTTATCAGAACATCCCCGATCGTTCCCCACAGTACCTAAACAGGCAATCCATCAAGCACGAGGGACAGCCTGAAGATATCGCAACCATTGTGAGTTTTCTGGCCTCGAAGGAGGCCCACTTTATCACTGGTGAACTTTCATTGTTCCATTTCGGCTCCATCGTATACTCACGTGCATTTGCTCAACCAAGGTCAATGTGTAAGTCTTTCTCTCGTTCAATGCGATTCAGACATATCATAAACATTGAATCTCACTTCCGAAATAGATCGCTGTCGATGGCGGCATAACCCTATCTTGAGATGGACCATGCAGCTTGGAGAATATGTTGTCCGATTTAAAGGACGATGGATTATGAATTGTAACAGGATCTTTTTGTATTCTTGTCATCTGTCGCACTCGACAAGTTACAGAGCACCTTGTACACCATGTCTTGCTTGAACACAAATAATCGGAGCCAAACGTGTCAATGCGTCAACATCTCATATGCTAACGAACGCGAAGTCCGAGTCTTGTATGTGCCTGGCACTGACCATGGGAGTCTCCGTTGGTTACAAATCCGATGTACCACGCTCTTGGCAGGCGACCACACTTACTACATATTATTAGGCCTAGACCAACCCTAGACCAATCCTCACGGTCGCCGGCGCCGTCTCTAGATGCTTGTAACATCTGGAGGACTCGCATGTCATTTCGTGGACGGGTGCAATTGCCCCTGAGCGCTATCTCATCATCGGTCAGGTCCCCCATCTACTCTCAAATCACCCTTTCCAAAGTTATACTAGTAACTTATCAAAAGAGCCGCCATGTCAGCATCCAACACCTTTCACGATTCAGTGCCATAATGTCTTCGGCTATCAAAGAAACCAGCTCGGTGAGCAGTCTCCTCAAATTCACTGCCTTGAGGACGACCCAGCGTCATTTAATAAACCGACGCACGGGCTTCTGAGGCCGACGCAGATTTCCATATAACCAGGCAAAGAGCTCGCTACAGATACAAACCGTGATAGAATAATTGGAGTTTCGCATATGATGACTTAGAGTGAATAGAGTAAATTTGGAGTTCACGAGCAGGAGAGAAAAGACTCAGAAAAGCCCCTTGGAAATCCAATACCTCACCCACGAACGAGCTTCCGCATCTCCAACGGGCCGCATCCGTGCCATGGTCTTGCTGACACCCTGAGATTTCGTAGTGCTAAAATCAACCATACCCCCGGCCTCCCCACTAGAACCGTGCCCGGCAAGTTTCTCACCGTGAGCCAGGGCTCTGAAGAACTCAAAGAGTTTGATCGCAGGCTAGAAATGGAAGTATTACGATTCAGAGGCACCATATCCAATCAGTAGGGAACTTACAATAATGGTCAGCTCTTCAGACGTTGCGCTTTCGGCCTTCTTCTCTAGACGAGCCACCCATTCCGAAAACGGAACGATAGGCAATGTCTCCACTCCGGGCAACTTCTGCTTGAGGATTTCGTCCCGGATCGACACCATGATGTCAGTCCACGGTGCACGCTGAGGATTGATAATGTTGAGCACTCCCGGAGCCTTCTTTGTAAATGCGACGTCTAGAACAGACGATGTAACATCCTCAGAGCGCATCCAAGAAACACCCTGCTCGCCAAGATGATAAGTCATCAGGTCAGCCACTACAGGAAAGATTGCAACGTACCCCACGAGAATCTGGGAGTCCACCAAGAGCAAGACTGGACTTCACAATGATAGGAACCCAATCTGTCGTCGCCCAAGAACCATTCGGTCCTCCAGCGATCTGGCCAATTCGGAGTGATGTCACGTCAAGACCACTCTTGGCTAGGATCTACAAACAACGATTGGCTGTCAGCATAATTTTCTTTCGTTCAAAAACACGACGTACTCGCTCGCAAACGTATTTGGATTCTCCATACCCCGATCCAACAGCAACGGATGGGTCAAGCTGAACTTCCTCAGGGAATGGTCCTTGCGAACGATCCCAACATTGGCCAGAGCCGACAGAAGAAGTGAATACAAAGCGAAGCGAGTGTCGATGGTGTGAATTCAGTGCGAGATCAATGAGATTCCGTGTCGCTCTAATATTGGGCTCAAACGATGGAAGAGAGAGGTTGAAATCAAGTCGCCATGCGTTGTGAATAATGATCGTCACCGAGGTTCGAATCTAACCGAGATGAGGAACATGATGTGAATCACAAACAAGATGCGTACCTCATTATACATCTCAGGTGATAGACCACAATTAGCTTGAGAAACATCGGTATTGACGTAAACGAGCTTCTCGGAATTCAAGCGATCGAGGGCAAGGTCCTTGTCAGCGAACGCGTTCCTTTGCCGTTCCTTTATTGACAAGGACGAGGGTCGGTTGAATGCGTAAACCTTTGTGACCAAGGTGGATTCGATGACCTGGGAAAGAAGGAACGATCCCAGCCCGCCAGTGGACCCAGTGAGTAAAACCACATGGCCATCGTGCGTCCCGATGGCTCCATTGGCTGTTGTACCGTTAACCCCATTGGCTCTCATACCATCAGCTACAACGTCGTTGGTGGATCCGTGAAGCCCAGATGAATACTTCTCGATCATTGCGTCCATTGCTTCGATGTGTTGCTGCTTCAAGTCAAAAGTCGACGAGTCGCCTCCCGCCGAGTCTCCTACGAGACTGGCAATCCGAGCAGCCAAACGTCGGATAGTCGGGTTCTCGAAGATAATATTCATCGGAATGCGCGAGACAGCATCTCGAACGCTGGTGTCCGAGGACTTTCGCAGCGCGTTGAGGAGCTGGTTACGAAGATATGTAACACTGAGACTGCATGGCACTGGTTTAGCCACGAGAAATTTTCTTTTCGGAAATTCCTCACCTGTCGAAACCCTGAGCGAAAATGTCGACCGTAGGGTCCAGACTACGCCCTTGGGCAATTGTGCTTGTACGTTCTGTCAACCACTCCTCGACAACTTGAGCAGTCCACACAGATGGCCCAGCCGATCCGCCCTCAGATGACTGGAAAGTCGCTTCAACTGCGTCATATCTTACCGAAAGCGTTAAGACATTCAAATCTGTGAAGGAAGGAAAATACCTACAACGCATGGATCTCTGCCTGGTACGCCTTCACCGTTGCCTTCTTCTGGACAGTCCCTTTCGGAGTCCTTAACATTGGCTTGTCCGACGACGTGATCAAGATCATCTCTTTGAAGATCCTGCTAAATGCCGGTGCATCCTTGTTGGCTTCCTCAACCAGCGGCCTGTAATCCGTCGTCAGCGTGGTCTATTAACATCTATCCATCGAAACACCCACCAGATCTTATTTCTGAACTCAGCGACAACAGCTTCATTCTGAACGTCGATGGTGTGCTCGGAAATTGGTTCAACTAGGATGCCGACTTGGTTTCGTTCCCGTCCGAACATGACAGCACCTTTGAGGAGTGGACTTGAGAGGATAACGCCCTCCATAGGCGCGGGTACCGTTTTTTCCCCAGAAGCGAGAGTAATTACATCGTCGACTCTTCCGACGCTGTCCATGTGTTAGCAAGTCACGCTCTGGAAACACTGAGAGCAAGACGCACATTCGCCACATATCTTTCGTGGGATGCTTAATAAATAAATCAGATGTAGCGTACCCTGCCACGTCAGGAAGGTTCTCGACAGCCATTTGGTTGTTTTCCGTCGTCTACATATTCAATCAGTACCACTGGAAATCGACACGGCGACGACGACTGAGGACTTACCAACACTTGACACTCAAATGTGCCATCTCCCTGTGGCACCCACCTCACCTTGATATCATTTCCAAAACGCATCCACATCCAGTCTCCATCTCTAATATCTTTGATGTCCGGAAAGCAGATAGGTGCGCCGAATTCAATGCCACCGTAACCGGTGCCGATGGCAACGCCCGCAGCACACAGTTCATCTCCGATCTTCTCGGCCAATGGACCACCGCCATATAACTAAAAACCATGACGTTAATGTCCGATCTACATCCCGTGTATTTCACGTACCACGAGGTCAAACTTCCTGAGTTCTACAATGGCTTCCTCCGAAACAGCCCATTGCTCCAAGAAAGCTGGCACAGTCGACAGAACATTGCATTGCGTGCGTCGGGCGCAATCTAGCATATTGTCTCCAGTCGGTATGATCGGGGCAACATGCGGATTGTTCACAGCCTGTGGTGCATAGACAGCTGCCGTCACCAAGTATGCGATTGGAATGTAAACTTGAACTATCACTCCGTAACTGTGGAAAGCGGGCAGTCCCATGACGCCGAGTCGGGATGTCGAGCTGCGGTTAAGAGCCCGAATCATAGCTTGAACACAAATTCCGTGAGCCACAACAACTAACAAGATAAGATGGGGTCGACGTACGCTGCGTCATGGTATGGATTTGAATCTTGTAGCTGATGGGTATCGGCTTCGGAAATCCAGTGCTTCCAGAAGAATGGATATAGACCCCAGGCTTATCCAAGTCTGGCCGCGACACAGGCTGTGGATATAACACGAACGAATCGTCCTGGACCTCTCTTCCGAGCTTCGGGAATACATACGAAAACGCTGGTATCTCATCGACCTTCAGTTCTCGGGGTAAAACCTTGCGAACCTCCTCGACCAAAGCTTGATGTGCGTGGTGCAAGGTTACGATCCTGGAACAGTTGGTCTTCTTCATCATGTCAGCCACCGCGGCGGCAGAGTTTCTAGGGGAAACCAAGAAAGGCTGAACGAAATTAGACGTCGTACATGTATCAAAGATAAGTCATTCGACTTACAACAAGACCGGCAATACACATCCCTGCGAAAACAGCGTGGTGGTGGATAGTATCGCAGTTCGCAATGAGCATCACTGTTTGCCGCTCGTCGCCCGCACGACCAGGCCGAAGAACATGTGCAACTCTATGTGCTGCATACCCGAATTCGAGGAACGTTATCTCGGTGATCCCTTGCAGTGACTGGTCATCGGGATAGACGAACATGGGTAGCTGTGGGTTGTTCTGCAAGTGAAAAGTTATCAAGTCACTGAATAGCAGCGAGCAGTCCAGTGGGGGGAAGACGGGATTTGAATGAATAGACATGATTGTGGATCTCAAGTTGTATGATGCAAAAGTGCGATAAGGATGAGAGCACGCTCCAGTACGAGAATTTATACCCGTCTAGCTGTGCCGTCATCTCGTGACAGAGAATAGCATAGGGGTCTGCTAATGAACATAGATCAACCGGTTTGACCTCAGTCCGCGACCATCGCACGCAGATTTGTCAAAAGTGATGTTGTCTATAAAAGTGGCAAACGAGGAGAATCTGCTTAGAGATAGTGTGAGTGACCACCTGAAACAGTCAAACTCTGTGGGAGTCACCATCATATCTAAAACAGCGAAAGACGGACGTCTGAACGAATTTCGCACTACCTTTGTCGTGGCGTTTCAGTCAGCTCTTCAATTGGGTTGATCCTTGATGACTGATCAATAGTATTAGTCAGTTGGTAAGTTGGTCACAGAGGTACTTTGTACGGACCGACCAATAAGCGTGTGGGAATTTGCCCGTCGAGCGTATGAATCTATGATCCAAAACCCACCTACAGGCTAAGTCACCTGGCACGAGGTTGTTGAATCTTAATCACAATCCAACATATCAAAAGACCCTCAGAGAGACTGCAACATGTTTGGGCAAGAGCGGCGAGTGCCAGATGTTCGGCTTGTTGGAAACGATCTGACTCGGAGGTGCATTGAAATAGCTTTGGGAGCTGCAATGGGTGGCATGGAACTGCGTTTTCGGTGTTCTTCAAGTGAGTCCAGCTCCAAGACGGTCTGCGAGTGACCGACTAATCTGTTACAAAGATTGGCTTGCCATGGTAGCGGCAGTACGTCCAAGACTCAGGTTGCCGGTGCCCAGACGCACTCTATAAACCTCGGCCCCAAAGGCAGAGTGACCAACGCCATAGTCGCCTCTTGGGCATGAATCAGGAGGCTAAGTTGTGGCTGCCGATGTTGGAGTTCATGTGGCCCGAGGATACTCCGAGCGCCGAGGGGGGATTGGAGCAGGTAGGAGCCTTTCCCTATTCAAGTTTGCTGTCAACGCTCTTCAATTTAATCCACGCTTAGCGCGAATGATCAGTGCGCAGTACTCTATCTCCTTTAATCCGACTTAGAGGCTCGGTTGTGGTTTTCAATACCATGCCTCCCGCCGGCTCGGTTCATCTCGATCCCTCCACTGGTCAGATCACCACGAGCAAGTGGCCTTTTTTCCGATCAATTTTGCATTGGCTGGCGTAGTCTGAAGAGAAGTGCGAGGGTATTAGCCCTTCCTCGGCCAACTGATTAATTTTGGTTCTGCTGCCGGTAAGATACAGATTTGAAGCCACCGCTTGACCAGGGCTTTGAAGCCTAAATCAGACATTCTATTTGTGCACGCGTTTCAGGTTGTGGATGAAACCAAGCTTGAAGTCGAGGCGTTGAGGGGTCTAAGGGCATCCTGATCAAGGTGTACCTGATTAAATATTGGAGACTTGTTCTTCAATGTTAGTTACCTTGTAGTTATGTCGTACACTTGACTACCTTGAATTACCACAGCTACTAGTAATATTGTTGGACAGTGGGTGATTGGGGTCTGTCTCTGATTGGAAACGCGTTACACCGCCTAACGAACAGGTATCCGCGCTGCAACAGACCTTAGCCAACGTTAACCCATCATCTAGCCTACGACTCTCCTCTCCCCACCCTCTTTTCTTGCGGTCCTTCCGTGCTGGTACTCGGTATTCAGGACCGTCCAGAATACCCTGTTCATACTTGGAGGTTAATAGGACATGTCTTTATTCAAGCGTCACCCTCAACAGGATCAATTCGACGACGACAACGATGCCACGATAGACCCTGACCTTCGGTTGCGCACAGTCCGCACCGCAGCATCAACTATCGCAGAATCAATACGCTCAGATATACGCAGAGAGAAGACAGCAAGCAAGAAGCGGTCGCGCTTTTTCAGAAGGGAGAAGCGTCCAAAGACTGCGGACTCGACTACATCGGAAGCAACCCAAGTCTCACAGATCCCTGGCCAGCGTAGAAACATATACGTCAATGCTCCATTGACCCCCGACGAACTAGACCATCACGGCCAGCCCATCGTGCGGTATGCGAGGAATAAAGTCCGAACAAGCAGTACGTAGCCAATGAATCATACTTGCCATCTACCTCACCACGTGCAGGATACACGCTATTGACTTTCCTCCCCAAGAACCTCTTCGAGCAATTTCATCGGTATGTTTTGGCCTCCTAAGCCTTAGGGACTTCGGATTGACATACTCTGTAGGATAGCCAACATATACTTTTTGGCGCTCGTTATCTTGCAACGTGAGTGTGCGCCTATCACCCTATTCTTGTCCTAACTAGTCACAGTGTTTCCCGTATTCGGAGCTGCTTCCGCCTCAACTGCCGCCTTTCCTATCCTCTTCATCCTTACCGTCACCGCAATCAAGGACGGTGTCGAAGACTACCGTCGTGCGAAGCTCGATGAGGAAGTCAACACGTCTGCCGTCACGCGTCTCGGTCAATGGCGTAATGTCAACCAACCCCTCGATCCCCGTCCATGGTACCAGCGAATCCTACGCATTCAAGCACCCGGAAAAGTCTCCAAGGGCGTCCAAAAGCTACGAGAGAAAGAAGCTGGTGAAGGGATGCGGATTGTGTTGAGTAAGGGTGTGGACGGTGATAGGATCAGTATGAGTACCGTGGACCCGAACGAGAGTACACCCAGCCTGTCGCGACCGATGGGTGCTGGTGGGCGACAATTGGAGGATATCGCGAGCGTGGATTCGCATACGTATCCTCCTGGGTTACCTGCCGTTAACGAGGGCGGTGCTTGGGACGCAACCAACATGTCGCTCTCGGGATATCAAGCAAGCATACCCTCTCGGTCGTCGTTGGGTGTCATTGATTGGAGAAAGAGGTCGACCGGGACTGCGAGATGGGAGAGGACGTTGTGGAAAAAGCTGGAAGTTGGGGACATTGTGCTTTTGAGGGAGAATGAGCAAGTTCCAGCCGACATAGTGGTGCTGTCAACGTCGGATCCCGATGGTCTCTGCTACCTTGAGACGAAGAACCTGGATGGGGAGACGAACTTGAAAGCACGCAAAGCTCTCCATGCGACATCGACCATTACCTCTGAAGAAGACGTCGAGAGATCATCCTTCATCCTGGAATCGGAGCCACCCCACCAGAATCTGTACTTGTACACCGGTGTACTGCGGTACACAGATCCCACCACGGACGCCCCCCGCAAAGAAGGTGTCACGATCAACGAGCTGCTCCTTCGTGGTTGTACAGTGCGGAATACAGCTTGGATTATTGGTTTGGTTGCTTTCACGGGGCCGGATACCAAGATCTACCTGAACGGAGGTTTAACGCCCTCGAAACAATCCAAGATCGCTAAGGAAACCAACTTCAACGTTATCGTCAACTTTGCGTTCCTGACCGTGATATGCACGGTCTCTGCGATCGTTTATGGTATCCTGGATGGTCTGGCAGCCACGAGCGTCAAGGTGTACGAGCCCGGCGTGGACCCAACCAGTTCTGCTGCACTGAACGCACTTGTCACCTTTGTGTGAGTTCCCCTTATTCTCTACCATTGTTGGCGCGAGATCTGATGGGCTCGGTAGCTCCTGTCTCATCGCATTCCAGAATATCGTCCCTGTGTCTTTGTTCATCTCTATCGAGATCGTCAAGACGATCCAAGCCTACTTCATCGCCCAAGACATTGACATGTACTACGAGCCGTTTGACACCGCCTGTGTTCCCAAGAACTGGGGTATCTCCGACGACCTTGGCCAAATCGAATATATCTTCTCCGACAAGACAGGTACCCTCACCCAGAACGTCATGGAGTTCCAGAAATGCTCTGTCCATGGAGTAGTCTACGGAGAGGGCATCACCGAGGCACAGCGCGGTGCGGCGACGAGGGAAGGAAGAGCGGATGCCGTTGAGCCTGTAGAACTGGCGCGCAAGCTAGCCATGCTCAAAGATACGATGGTTGCCACGCTCACGAAGCTATTCAAGAACCGGTATGCTCAACTGGACAAGCTCACGCTGGTATCTCCCAAACTCGCGGAAGATCTCACAGACCGGTCGTCTGAACAAGCAGGCCATATCATTGCCTTCTTCCGTGCGCTGGCTATCTGTCATACTGTTCTCTCGGAGAAGCCGGATCAGACGGAGAGACCTTGGTATTTGGAGTACAAGGCCGAGTCCCCGGACGAGGCTGCTTTGGTAGCCGCCGCACGAGACGTTGGGTTCCCGTTCGTCAACAAGTCAAAGGATACGATCGATATCGAGGTGATGGGTCAGCCGGAGAGGTATACCCTCTTGAAGACGATCGAGTTCAACAGTTCACGAAAGCGGATGAGCGTGATCGTCCGCACGCCAGATGGTCGGATCATCCTCTACTGCAAGGGTGCCGATTCGGTCATCTACGAACGACTCTCGGCGAGCGTCGATCCGGCACTGAAGGAGAAGACGAGCAAAGACATGGACGCGTTCGCGAATGGAGGACTGAGGACGCTCTGTATTGCATACAGAGTGTTGACGGAGGATCAGTTCTTGATGTGGGTGAGGACGTATGATGCGGCAACTGCAGCGACGGAGAATAGGGAAGAGGAGATCGAGAAGGCGGCGTCGAGTATTGAACAGGAGCTTTTCTTACTTGGTGCGACGGCGTTGGAGGACAAGTTACAAGAGGGTGTGCCTGAGGCGATTGAGACACTTCATAGGGCAGGAATCAAGTTGTGGATTCTCACAGGTGAGCAGAGGGTGATTGTTGAGCGGGGCCTGTGATTTAATGCCGTTTTGTCAGGTGACAAACTTCAGACGGCCATCGAGATTGGGTTCAGCTGTAATCTCCTCAAACAGGACATGGAGATCATGATTCTCTCAGCGGATTCACCGGAAGGAACACGTGCGCAGATAGAGGCAGGTCTCAACAAGATTGCGTCCGTGTTAGGTCCGCCGTCGTTAGACCCACGGAAACGTGGTTTCGTCCCCGGAGTACAGGCTGCGTTTGCAGTCGTTATCGATGGAGACACGCTGAGACATGCGCTGACGCCTGAGATCAAGCCTCTGTTCCTCAACCTGGGTACGCAATGTGAAACGGTGGTATGCTGTCGTGTCTCGCCGGCACAGAAGGCGTTGACAGTGAAGCTGGTACGTCGCCCCTGTTGTTCTTTCCCGTGAAGCAAGCGAGTCTGACGTGCCTTAGGTCAAAGAAGGCAGGAAGGCCATGACCCTGTCTATTGGCGATGGGGCGAACGACGTCGCAATGATCCAAGAAGCCAATGTTGGGTGTGGATTATTGGGTCACGAAGGCTCACAAGCTGCCATGTCAGCCGATTACGCATTTGGTCAGTTCAGGTTCCTGACGAAATTGCTTCTCGTCCATGGGCGCTGGTCGTATCAGCGTATTGCCGACATGCACAGTAACTTTTTCTACAAAGTTGGTCACTCGTTCGTATCCTGGCTTAGGAGCGGAACTGATTTGTCATCGATTTAGAACGTGATCTGGACGTTGGCCACCTTCTGGTATCTGTTCTATTGTTAGTGAGTAACTTTGAGGCTTGTTTCATGAGAATGGTTTTGACTAGACCTTGTCTGCTTGTCTTGGATAGCTTCGACGCCACATACCTGTATGACTACAGCTTCATCCTCCTTTACAACTTGATTTTCACTTCATTACCCGTGATTGTTCTTGGCGGTAAGCACTTCTTCCATGTCCTTGGTGTGAATTTATTGATCACCTGATGTCCATTAGCGTTCGACCAAGATATCAACGCAAAGGCAGCCTTGGCCTTCCCGGAGCTTTACATTCGAGGAATCCGCGGACTAGAGTATACCCGGGTGAAGTTCTGGTCATATATGCTGGATGGTCTCTACCAATCCGCTGTCGTCTTCTTCATCCCATACCTTGCCTGGTCCCTTGGTCTCGCAACATCCTGGAATGGCAAAGGCATTGACTCTCTGGCCGATTTTGGTACTACTGTCGCTATCGCTGCCATCTTTGCAGCCAACACCTACGTTGGCATGAACACCCACTAGTGCGTTCTTTCCTATTCCCATTCCAAAGAGACTGAAAGCGGTACCTTATTGGGATTATTTTTCCTAGCTGGACGTTCATCACGTGGATCGTCGTCATCGGGTCTTCGCTCGTGATGGTCCTGTGGGTGGTGATCTATTCCTACCTCCCGGCCAACAACTTCTTCTCGACCACTGCCTCGTTCGTGGACGAAGTGGAAGTACTGTTTAGCAATGTCACATTCTGGACCACGGTCGTCTTTTCGGTCTTGGTTGCCTTAGGTAAGCTGAGCAGACGACTTCTTTTTCTTCTGGGCATGGGTGGATCTGACACGCTTTTTGCGAATAGCCCCACGGTTCATCTACAAGTTCGCCTCTTCGGCGTATGCTCCTCTGGACAAGGACATCGTTCGAGAGATGTGGGTCAACGGCGACTTGAAGGACCGATTGGGTATCAGACATCGCAAGGCATCGAAGAACAGACGCGGCTCCGACATCGAAACAGCTCCCATGTTTCGTGAGCCCCACGTGCGGTCAGGCTCCGAGCTAACTTTGTCCCATGTGTACGAGCCAACGGCCATTCCCTCCGATGCTGACGTCAACGAGAAGAATCAACGGTTGGATTCCATTGAAGTCGATCGTCGCCCAACCCGTCTCCACGTGGGATCGCCAGACACGATAGTCGAAGCAGGCTCGGGGCGGTTCTCAAATGCGTCTTACTACTCCCCAACTGATATCCCTCCACCCTCACCGATTGCACCCTCGTTGTACCGTTATCCGGATGGCGAGATCTGTGAAAAGCGTGCGCCGTCGCGGACGACGTCACCGAGCTCGATACCACCTCTCCCAGAATTCGGGTATTCACGTTCTCCGACTTCGGTGGCTTTTACGAGTGTGACTTCTCGCCCAGAGTCGTTTGAGATGCAGGTTCGGCACCAGCCGTCACATTCTCCATCTGGGTCGCAGAGCTTCCAACCTCTTGATACTCTTTCGGAACACCAACCGACCACCTCAGCGACAGCTGCACTGAGTGCGGTGTACCAGGCAGCAGGCCGTGTCCCTTCCCTGGATATGGTAGACGAAGAATGGAGACCCGGAAGTTCCCTCTCAGCTCGGTCAGGCCAGTCCTGGAGTGCAGGTCGCGCTCTATGAGAACGAGAGAGCGTGGAACGTGGGGAACGGTTTTGAGGTCCTGTATCATAAAGAAGGAAGCGAGGAGATCTGAACATTGTTGTACTCGTCTTGCTATTTGTTTATTTTCTTTCCCCTGTTCTTCTGCTTTCCTTTTTCTCCTTCCATCTCACGCGCCGAGTCGAGGATATATTCTGGAGCCAGACTTTCTTGCAACAGACTGACCACGCTAGTAGTAGTCTCCTTTCTCTCACATAGCTAATATGGACAACATTTCCCTCCCTCCCCCTTACTACTTCAACGACATTCCCGCATCATCAAGACATGTACTTAGATGGTACTGCACGCTCTTATCTATTGTTCGCTTCATCGTTGGCTTAGCATCCCGTCGGAGTGAGGATTACGCTCTAGAACCCGGCGGGTAGTAGCAACCTTGACAAGGTCAGGCTTGTCTTGACACCTGTCACTTAGTGATTGTGGCACGGTACTGACATCCCGACAACTTTCCCAACGAACAAAACAGTACCGTCGTCGTCTTCCCCGGCTCGGCGACAAGCACGGCGACACGAGACCGTCGTCCTTGTGTGCACCTCCATGCTGGCAGGGCAGGTAGAGGCAGGCTGTACCTTCAGGCTATAAGTCGACTCGGGAAGCTAAATAATCGGAATTTTCTCTCACCGTCGGCCCCTGTTGAAGAAAGTTGCCACGTCTGCAATTTTCGCCATCGAGAAACTCTATATCGGTGCCGTGCTTTCCTTTTGGTGGGCTTCCTAGAATCTTATTTCTTATGAGCAGCTCCACCCCAGGCTTTCACCAGAAAATGGACTTGAATGTTTCACATCGCTAAAAACGATATCAGCTGCCATACTAAATTAAAACAGGGACTATGCTAAGTAGGGGCGACCTACGACAGTCCTACGACGTGCAGATACCAGACTTGGTTAAGCTCTCTCTCATGCCTGTCTGATCCATCAACAACCCAGGTGCTATCTTTCAGGGCTGCTTCGTTGGCAACGTCAAGTCATAAGAGGCATCATCGCGTCCCCAGGACCGACCCTCTATTTTCCCGTGCCCCGCTTCCCTTGCCCGGCGCCAATGATCTCCGGTGTACCCTGGTATACTCGATTTGAGCTATTTTTCCACCTCGAGACTCGTGGGTCTACCCACACGAGTGACAGTGACGTTTCGCTTGTGAAATTGGGGGAAAGGAAGTAATGCAAACTTTGGAGTCTATCGGGAGATCTGAGTATGTATGTCTGTCGCCTGCGAGATCGGGAATAAATATGTGGATATGTCACGTTCGAACTTACCCCCCCTTCCTCTGCCCCTTCCGTTTACCTCCGTCTCGTCTCTCTGACTCTCCCCAGCATGAGTACCCATGGAATCCCCTTGGATAAGGCAGAGTTGCTGTCAGTGCTACTGGAGTGTCTGCTCTACGGTACGTTCGATGACATAATGACCTGTGTTGATGTGCTAAGAAGTTGTGTTGAGGCTTCTCGTTGCTGATGTTCGGGGGAACGGTGTGGGCTCTCTTCTCTCAACGCTCCACCAGCCAGATCAACCGCAGAATGCTTTCGGTGGCGTGCTTGTTGCTATTGTTCAGTACAGCGGTACGTTGTGTTGTCGTTTGATGCAACAATCGACAACTGATCTGTTTGCGAGCACAGCACCTTGTAATTGATATGATCCGGATTATGCAAGGGCTTATCTTGTACCGGGACTCTTGGCCAGGAGGACCCGTGGCGTTCTTCTCGGACGTGTCACAGTGGACGTTCGTCTATAAAAACTATGTGTACACTGTGCAAACTCTCATCGGAGATGGCGTCATTGTAAGTTCTTCTCCTTGTATGTCGATCACCCCCACTGACTGCTATATAGCTTTACCGCTGTTACGCTGTATGGCAATCAAAACTCATTATGATCCTCCCGATACTGCTTTGGTGTTCGGTTGCCGGTATGTGCTTCCAATTTTCTCATCCCTTTAATGTGCTAAAACCCCCTTTTCAGTAACGGGAATCGGAAGTCCGTATACTGCATCAAAGGTCAATCAGAACGAAGTCTTTGGTGGAAGCCTCTCCCAATGGATCACGTCGTTTTACGCCTCTACCCTGGCAACCAACCTATTGACAACCAGTAAGCAACCGTTTGCCTCTTTGTACCGAGCCTTTCTAAATCATTCCCACCAGTCATATTGGCCTATCGCATTTGGAACGTGGATCGGAAAGCATCAGGTATTCGCAGTCGTCGAAAGTCGCAACTCCGTCCTATCCTACACATCATGATCGATGCCGGAGGGATTTATTCCGTGACGCTCCTCGCCGCTATCATCTGCTTCTCGAACCAGTCCAACGGGCAGTATGTTATCCTAGACATGGTAGGCCGGTCCTTGTTATGATGAACGACATGATTGACGAGAACACCCGCTGCTAGGTTACACCGATCATCTCGATCACGTTCTACATGGTCATCATTCGTGTGGGATTGGCCAACCGGGATAACCAACCGGCGACGTTGTACCCGCTTGGATACACATCCAATAGCCTGAGCGCTGATCGACGAGCAACGTTCGATCGAAGTCGGATGCAAGTCCACATCACGACGCTGACCGAGAGCAAAATCGAGCACCCTCCACGCTCGCCGCTGAGCCCCGACGCCCGGAGGAGCCAGATTAAATTCCCCGAGCCCGTCGCTGAAGCCGTGTAATAGTGGTGATAGGAGTGATAACGTGTCATTCGTTTTGTTCGACGGACGTGTGACTTGAAGCTTGATGTGCCACGAATTCATTGTCGCATCAGCATGACAGGATGATTTCCCTTCATGGTCATGGTTGCTCGAACCCTCTACGTATTACGAGACAGAGATAGCCTCTCCTTTTGTCATTCTTTTGCATGTTGTAGCGCATGTTGTATATTATCCAAAGTTTAATTACGATGCACAATGCAAGAATTTGTATTTGAATCGCGTGCGGGAGGCTACATACTGTAGCAAAGGGTTATGCTAGTAGAAGATTATCGAAAGCTGTCGTCATTCATCGTTTGTGTCGGTATTGAGAGCACAAGTTACAACTCTGATGTTTGCCTGCATAAGAATCAATGCAATAGCCTGTCTCCAACCCAGCTCGAGACCAAGCTCACCAAGCTACTAGTAGGCATTCTAAACAGTAGAAGTGCCTGTAGCAGGTAAAGCAGCATGGCGCAGAGGAAGCGCGCAGGGCTCATAACCCTGAGGTCACTCGATCGAAACGAGTTGCTGCTATCTTCTTTTTCCCCCTGCTTTTCCATTGGCGATTAGAAGTAGCATTGTTATCACTTCTATTGTGAATTTTAATCAAGAAGCGTCCGATGAGAGATGCTCCATTTACAAGTTGACGAGATGCTGGTGTGGCAATACCGTGGGTGTAAATTGTTTACCTAAGGACGCCCACCACCACCAACACCCATCATTCATTATCGTGTTCCAACTTACCGCTATCGCCACAGCGAGGGAAAATTGGCATAGAATAGTTCGCGGGGGCCACCAGACAAATCTAGAGTATAGGCAAGGTACATAAACAACGAACGCGACTAGATATCTCATGGCGAGTTGAACCGTGATAACCAAAGAAGCTCCACATAATAAAAAATGGCAGACGCCGGGCGAGGAACTATAATAAAGAGACAACGAGAGCAAAACAGAGACGATGCAAAAAGAACATACAACTGACAGGACAGTAGCGGAACGTATGGGGAAGAGGGTACGGCGGGGCTGCGGGTATGTCGCCCAATGGTGCGACGGGGGTTACAGATCGCTGACAGGGATAATGATAGGTTTGATGTACATTTTTCTGCAAGATTGTAAACGGTGGGAGGTACAACGAGACGTTCCGCTGGTCCTCATTCAGAAGATGTGCATCTTGCACAGTTATGCCTGGCGGAGAATAAGCGTGTGGCGCGCAAATAAAACAAATGTTTGACTCACGTCGTTTTCTGCTTCGGCGGAAGCCTCGGCCTCAGGCTCCTCCGCAATAGGTTCGGTGGCTGGTGCGGCATTCTCGTTTGTTGGTACTTCAGCCTGGCAAGCTGATCAGTGAACATACGACGAACTGACGAGGACGGATCTTACCTTGGAAGCAGGTTTCTTCGAGCCCGCTCTTGATGTAGGCTTCTTGGCGGAGGACGCGGGTTTCACGGAGGCCCGTGATGAAGGCTTGGCAGCCTTTGATGCAGGCTTCTCTGATGTGACCTTGGAGGTAGGTTTAGCCGCTGCCTTTGACTCGGGCTTTGCAGCCTTCGAGGCAGGTTTGGATTCTGATTTAGCCTGGGGTCGGAGAATATGGGTTAATGGACTGAAAAATTTATATGATGATGTAAGTAAACAGCTCACCTTCTTAGCAGGTGGGGCCTCCGCCTCCTCAACGGGGGCTTCCGCGGGCTGCTCTACGGGCTGTTCTGCGGGTTCCTCTGCGGTCTGCTCCGAGTCTTTCTCAGCGGCAGTACGCTTTTTGCCTCGAGCGGATTTAGGCTTTGGCGCCTCTGCATCTTCCGCTTGGTCTTCCGTTGGCTCACCCTCCTGTTCCTCAGTGGGCTTAGCCTTCTTTGCACGGGATTTCGCTGGGGCCTTCTTTGGGGTGGGCTCCACCTTTGGTTGTTCTTTTATGCGGGTAGAGCGGCGTGGTGCATCTGTAGAAGCGGGAGCAGCTACTTTACGAGGCATCGATGCAAGAGGCTATGTGAGTGTGCGAGGGGGGGGGGGATGATGGTGGTCCGAATGGAAATGTGGATGAGTGCGAACAGAGACGCGCTTGAGCTGTATACGACCCTAATTGCCGAATCAAGCTCGGTGAACTTTATCTCTTCGGTCATGAACCGCATCAACAAACAACGATCACGTGCAAGACGCGTACATATGTGCAAACAACGCACGGACTTTGTTTTGTCATATTCTAACCGAACACAATTGTTATAAAAGCAAAATATTGTTACACGCTGTCATAGTAGGCCTTCAGACTTCAGAAACTTAGAGTGCAGCAAGGACACCATCGACGCCAGTGTTTTCGACTTTGCTAGGGTTCCCCTCGACCTGTATCACTCATGAGACCCGATGTAGCGTTATCGAAACTTGCCGATCCTCACCTTGATGTATTTGACAACAAGATCTTCCAAGATCATCACGGACCGGGTTGTACGGATGCCCAGACCCCTTTCGGAGAGATCAATAGAGAGGCCAAGCTTCGCAAACCACGCTGCATTGGTATCGCTGAGAGCGATGATCTATGCACGCAACCGGAACGTCAGGTCAGCGATCGGCTTCGTTTCAACGGTCGGTCTGCATTACCTTGTCCTTGAACCCTTCAACACGGGACCATCCGCTCATCACGAACAGGTCATTGGCAGCGATAACGGCAACGACGTCGACGCCCTTGCTCTTGATCTCCCCGTATTTCTTGAGGTATGGAGGAATGTGGTTAACGTGGCAAGTTGGCTACATAATCGTCAAACTCCTATCGAAACGATCAGGAAATCATGATTGCGTACGGTGAATGCGCCAGGAACAGAGATCAGCACGACCTTCTTCCCGGCCCAATCTTTGGTAGAGATGGTACTAGCTATGATCGATGATCAGTAACCAGTTAGCTCTCCGATAATCAGCGATACGTACGAACTCCACAAGCGGCCTAGTTCGAGCTGAGTGAGACCTTTGATAAGCGAGGATGAGCATCACTCACGAGATCGTCGAGCGCAGCGGTGTAGGGCACGTAGGGGAAAGTGCCCTCAGGGATCTTGTCACCGACAGAGATGGCCATCGCGATAGGTTACAAGTGTAAGTTAGACAAGTGAGAGTGAGCGCTATGCATGGACCTAGGGGGATGAGCTTACCAAGCCGACCAGATAATACCAAAAATATTTTAGTTATTGTTAGATGCTAATAAGGCTTTGCAAACTAACTATATCATCACCGTGGTAGGCTAATATCACACTCAGGCTATATCTCGCGACCCCGTACCATCTCAAGACTCACACTCTTGAACGCCGACCCCAATGATGGCCTTGTGGCACCGCTGCTGGAAGGGATCGATCCACACGCACTACCTCCACTGCCCCGAACGTTCTAGCAATCGGTCGCAAACTTCCCTAAACCTTAGTACAAGAGAGGCTGCGACTGGGTCCTAAAACGGCCAGTGTGTCCGGACTAGAACCTTGTCCAGCTGCAGAGTTTCTGATCAAACACGTTCCATGTTTGGAAAGCGCAAGGGGAGACGTGCTTCTTGCCAAGTACTGTATGGACGTGGGTGGACGAGTGTCAACCTTGTGGTGGTCGCGAGCTTCAGTCCGGAGCAGTAGGACCTTGTTTTCACTGACCAGTATATACTTCGCCAACTTAACGGTGAAGATCGAGTTACAAGTGATCAATGAATAGTAATTTTGAAGGATAGTACCTTTGCTGTTATCTGAATATTCTGATCCCTGAGAGTGCTTTCGATATCATGATCATTGGAGCAGGGACGAGATCCATCATGTACGGTGGCCTGCATCTACGCCTTGTACGTGGTGAAAGCGTGAAGTCAATTGATGAACCACGAGTGAGTAAAGCGTGTTCTCACCCGTGCTGAGTCGGCGAATCTGGCCGATACTAACATCTCAGTGATTCAGAACATTACCACGGTCGAAGCACGACAGCTCCAAGGCAAGCCAAGGACGTACCGCCCCTTCGATGTTCATGTCAAGGATCACCTACAACCCATTGCTGATTCCAGAGTTATATCAGTGCATCTTGGACTGTTTCACACCAGATTTTCATTTCGAACGGCAAGCACTCGCTGCTCTCGCCCAAACATGTCGCGCATCCTCCGAACCATCTCTTGACCGCCTCTGGCGAAAGTTGAATTCACTTTACCCTGTCATCCGATGTTACACACAAGCGGTCACATTCGATGAGGACGATACCAACTATGAGCTTGATGAGCTGCCAGAGCTGGTAAGTGGATCATCATGATCTCTCTCGCTTTGGTAGCATCCTAGACTAATCTACGCAGATTCCTCTTGCAATCCCCCGGCCAGTGGGCCATCATAACACGATATTCGCGTCGTGGTCAGGAGCTCGATATCACAAACGGTATTATATCTCTGCGTTTCTTGAAGAGTATTGGTTCTGAACCCCATACATCTTTCTTCCTCGATTTGAGGGCCCTCTTCTGGAACCCAGGAGACATCCATCTACTTGGATCGATTGCCTTGATCGGTCCCCTTCTCAGCCCTGCACTCGTCCAACCGTGTGCGACTTTAACCGACCTTGACGGCGAAGACCTTCGTTCATTTCTTCGAACATGTCACCTTCGATGCCAAAACATGGAGACTGTTGGACTCCTTTTCAGACGGGAGGATGAAGAAGTGTCTGAAACAACGTTACACGAACTATCTCGAGCTGTCTGTACCCAACGGCAACTTGTGGATGTCAAGATTTTTGAGGCTTCCGTCGATCATGTTACCTTGAGGCACTTGGCCTCATCTCCGACAATCAAGAGGCTTTCCATTGAACACCATCCAACAAAAGCAGGTCCGCAGCCATCCTTTTCTCCGGAGGATACTCCCTTCCGATATGTCGAGGAACTTGAACTCACAACCTCGGATTTTCCTTTCGTCACTTTCGTCCTCAGACCATGATAGCAGATATTTAATAGCTTCCGTCTACACCTTCACGACCGACCTGTTGCAACAGCTACATCATCTTTCTTCTTCACACTTGCCTCTTGTCCCGACACCAATTTCCTTAGAGATCTCCACCTTGGTTTCATCATGCATTCCCCGTCTGATGCCGCACCAGAGGAGCTGAAGCTGCGGTGTCTCTCATACCAGTCGCTCCGCCCCCTCGCGTCCTTTCACGGTCTTCGAGAGCTAATGATCGATTGGAGTCACGAGATCGATCTCGTTGACGACGAGCTCGCAGACCTCGCGTCCAACTGGCTGTCATTACAGATGTTCGCATTGAATTGCCGTCGCGGCGTAGATTGGATCTCGGGCAGATTCTTAACTCTCGAAGTGCTCTTGAGCCTCGTTGCTCCCTGTCCAGATCTCGCGGACATCTGTTTACCTCTTGACGCGAGGTGGATTCCGGCTGGCTTTCCCGTTCGTAGAGCCCGTTTCCAGAACCTCGATTTCCCGGAATCCCCGATCAGTGATGCTCGTCCAGTAGCAAGGTTTTTGATCGAGCACTTTCCGTGTTTAAAAACGGTGGTGGGAGGGTTTCGCTGTCATCCAAGGAAGTCGAAGATGGAGATGTTTCGGAATGTATTGGCAAGAGTCCATGTTGAGTTAGAGAACCTTGGCAGAGGCGAACAAAGGTGAGCAGCATATTATAAAGGACCGGATAGACGGGGATTCTCAATCTCGATGGCCAGGTATTGTACAACTTCAACCAAGACTTAGTAAGATTTTCCGTGGCTGCGATGGGGTTTCCCCTTCAATGATACGAATTGGTGTATTCAGCTTACATCTATGCAGAATAGTCAAACTGGATATCTTGAGTAGATTTGACTCCGTTTCGGTTCCGCTCGTAGCTATGGTTATTGACAGGGGCCTCGATGTAGCCCCACTCGATTGTCAAGCTAAGTATTAAACTAAGGATGCACTTACTCGTAGCTACTGGTCCAGTGGTGGGCCTATGTACGCTGGCAGCAGCAGGTCAGCAGTAAGCCGTTGAGATGCGCTCAGGTTTCTCACGCGTCCATGGCAGTGGCACTTCTGTCTGCACATCATCGTGGTGATGTTTCCTGAGGAAGTCATTTGCAAGATCATAAGCTTCTGAGCCCTCGCAATATCATTAAGACAGCATAAAAGAAAAACTATTGAAGCTCTAAGCTTCGTCAGGAATGTTGATATCCCGCCACAGCGCGCATGACGTCGAGTAATATGTTGTGTGTTCTGGATATGAACGTGAAATTGCGAAACCAGAGTAAATGCTATGGGACTTACCTATTCATCGGAAAGCGGCTTGTAAGGATCATCGACGTCGAAATACCATTTCGGAGCCCCTTTATCTTTCAACTTAAATAATTCTTGCAGCCTTTCCACCACCTCCTTTTCGCGGTCTATGTCGAGCTCCTTTCGGGCCAACTCCACCGAGTAGTTAGTATAAAGCGCGAAGATAGCGTCTGAATCGCGAGTAGGGCCGAACGGTTCGGCTAGGGTGATTCTATAGCGGACATCATGCGATAGACGAAGAACAATCTTATCGATGTCTGAAATACTGACAAATGGCCAGCTTTTAATCTTCTTGTGGAGGCCGTTAGTCTTTGCGAAGGCGACAATGGCATTCGTTCTGATGGGAATTCCAAAATGAAGCAACGGGGGGATTTGGATTGGATGAGGTGACATGGTGCTCAATGGGAAGTTGAAACATCGGAAGGCGTGAGCGATAGAGCTGCTTGTCCTTCTACATGGAAGAAGTCATAAAGATGGGTGACAGAGAGAGGAGAAGAGAACGAACTTTTCTGAGATTTCGTTCGAACTTGTGGTCATCCATTGTAGGAGAAACTGAGTTGATATTTATTTACATAATCCATTACAGCTTTGAACTCGTCATGCTGCGCTGAGGTTTCGGTAACGAACACCCTTTCATCGTCGTACCCAACTAGCTGAACTTGTGCTGCCCGGATGGGCAGTCTACCTGACCCCAAACTTGGTCAT